>JALKBU010000106.1:0-83768 GCA_023091735.1 Trichomonas tenax | reverse complement strand
GACAGCCAATCGAATTGATATAGTAGAGATTACAGTCCCATACGACAACTACTCTTCAAGATCTGGAATGAAGAAATCAAATCTTGAAGAGAGATACCAAGGAAAGCTTGCGAAGTATGAGGACCTTCGCTTCAAAGTCAGCCAGGTTCTCAAGAAGCAAACATACCTGACAGTCGTTGTAGTCTCAAGTCTAGGAATTCTCTACAAGAAGTCACTCGATCAGTTGAAGAAGTGCTTCGAGAGAATTCCATCATTTAAATGGGATCTCTTCCAAAGAAGAATCTCCACAGCCGCACTCATAGGCTCGTATCTTATGTTCTTCAACCCACAGAAGAAGGTCAGGGTAACGGACGATATGATGGGAGCAGAAGACGGTGAAGGAAGAGATAACAAAGAAAATAAGAAGAAGAAAAAAAATAACAAGTTTTCAAAATTTACTCTATTGAATTTAGTTGTCGATGTGACTCACAGTAAATATTTGAAATCCACTCGGGAGGAGATTTTTCCTTTTTCAAATATTGCTGATTGCTGAATTTGCTATAGATCAATCGACTATCCTAACTGCGCAGAATCCGTCTGCAAACAACTATAACATAATTCCTCCTTTTTGATTGAGATATGAATCGAAATTCGATCGATTTGTCGATAAATTGAGTCAAAATGTTTCGAATTTAGATTTTCGGTTTGGCTTTAACCAAATGTTAATTTCTTTTTTTTTTCAAAATTAATTTTGCTTCAATACATCATGCAAAATCTTTGTTGCAAAGATATTCATTATTCACTTTTCATGTGTTTTAAAGGAATTGGTTCTAAAATGAGTGAAATATCATATATAGATCCATAAATTGGAAACATTTAAAAAAATCGTGTTGTCACAATAATCATTGAGAACATGGATACATGGAACTATTGTCTAGCATTAATTAGGATTAGAAATGATCGTAAAAAATAAAATTGATTTTGAAAATATATTTTTTCGATATCAAACAAAAATTAATACATAATAGTAGGAGTACTTTCGGCTTTTTCTTTTGCATATTGTTCAAGGCTTGTAAGCAAATCTGATAATTTGCAAACATTTGAATACAAATCATCGACGGATGAAAGTTGAGAAACTATTTCTTCAACAGAATCTGCTATTGTGTCTAGTTCAGTAATTTCTTGTTTCGCTAATGCGCCGAATTCTGCTGCAAATTTTGTATTTTGCTGTAAAGCATGACAAGATATCGCTCCTCGTTTGTCTAATCTACCTCTCAGCTCCGAAATGATCTCATCATAAGCTAAAACAAGAGATTTTGAATAATCTTCGATATCTGCAAGAGCTTTTAACAAAAGTGGCTCTCCTTTCTCGGGAGTGTTGATTTTTGGCTCTTCTGGCGTTTCTCGTGTCAAAGCTGTCGCATACCCGCTCATTCTGTAAATCGCCATTTTTAGGAAATGAATAGAAAGGGTGTGTTTTTTATTTTAGGGTTCTAAAAACTAGAATATCAGAAACAGAATCATAAAATGATATTTTAACCATAATTAGAATGAACCATAAAAGTAAACATGATTGGAAATAATGTATCTTATTATCACCAAGAAATCCCATATCTAATTTCGAAGTAAAATTAGATTTTCGTAAATTTATGAATAAAAAGATATTAGAAGGTATAAAATGTTGAAAAATATATTATAACATATTTTCCATTATTCAAATTTCCAAAATGTCATGTAGAAAATGTAAAAAACTAAAATCGAAATAACTTTGTTAATTTTTTTTGAATTTTAAAATCAGACAAAATGCAGCCATAGCAACAAAAACCAAGCACCATAACACAATTAATTGAAGAAAGGGAAGAAAAGCATAGGTAATTTGATAAAAATGTGGTAATTAGTCAAACTAGGAAGTAAATTTTTAGAAACCATAAACGAGGTGGACAAGGAGAGCCATCTGAGCCCACATACGGTTCTCAGCCTCGTCGAAGATGACGGACTGTGGGCCATCGATGACTTCAGCTGTAACTTCATCGCCACGAGCAGCTGGGAGGCAGTGCATGAAGATGCAGTCCTTCTCACACTTGTTCATGAGCTCCTGTGTAACCTGGAATTGCTTGAAGACGCGGCGGCGCTCTGGGAGCTCCTCCTTGGAGATGTGGTAGGAAATGATTGTGTCTGTGTAGACAACGTTTGTGCCCTTGCATGCCTCCTCTGGGTCGTGTGTGATGAGGAGCTTGTCGCCTGTCTTAGCGTTGAGGGCGTTGCACTCATCGATTACTTCCTGCTCGATGCCGTACTTTGTGTCCTCTGGGCCGCGGACGTGGCACTCGAGGCCGAAGAGAGCGCATGTTCTCATGAGATCGTATGTAACGTTGTTAGCGATATCACCGAAGTATGTGAGAACTGTGCCCTTGAGTGTGCCGCGCTTCTCGAGGATTGTCTGGAAGTCAGCGATCATCTGGCATGGGTGAGCGAAGTCATCGAGAGCGTTGATGACTGGGATCTTGGAGTTAGCAGCGAGCTCGCGGATGTCAGCGCGCTTGTTGAGGCGGGCCATGACAACATCGACCATGCGCTCGAGAACGTGGGCTGTGTCGGCGATTGTCTCCTTCTGGCCGAGTGGTGAATCAGCAACGGAGTAAAAGATAGCGTGGCCGCCCATCTTTGTCATGCCTGTCTCGAATGAGACACGTGTGCGGAGGGATGGCTTCTGGAAGAGCATGAGGAGTGTCTTCTGGTGCATGCAGTCAGCATACTTCTGTGGGTGTGCCTTGATGTCGATGGCGAGTTCGAGTGTCTTCTGGAACTCTTCAGCTGTGAAGGATGTGGCGTGTTGGAACGGCCATGAAAAGTGATGTGCACGAATTTTTCATCGTTTCTCTTTCAATTCACATAGTCAAAAATTTTTATTTCGCTTTTTCTTCATTTTCTTTGTTATCACAGTGTTCCAATTCTATTTACCCATATAGAATTACCACATTATCATTCGCTACAATGTATATTTTCGATTGTTCTTATTTATTCATAAAAAAGGCAAAAATATTCAATATTAAAAATAACATCGTATTTGTTCCGTAATGCTCTGTCCCTATGAATTAATGAATACACAATGATTGTTGGTAGCATCGAAACGTGGGATTAATTTACATTTCTTATTGTTTGATAATGATAATGATTCTGCTTGTTATGTCTGATTGAAGAAACGTGAATTAGAAAATGAAAATATTTTTCATTTGCACAGCAATTTTCGACGAATATTTGATAATTTTATGTATAATTTGAAGAATTCATACAAAGATAATGATTTGAGCTTTATATTGTTATAAAACATGTTTTGATTTCTGAGCTTTAGGATATTTTTGAATCAAAAATAAGATATTAATGATGTATGATGCAAAAATAAAATTGTATGAAAAATTTGATGAATATTTGCGATTTAGAATCAAGTTCTTGGAAAAATCAGAAGTGCTGGTTAAACATATAATAGTTCAGATATTTTGCACACATTGATTAAAGATGCCACTTTAAGAATGAGAATTAACGTGACACAACTTTCAACATGTTCATTATTTTCATTTTTATGATAGTGCCAAAACTATATAGTAATAATTCCCACATTTATTGATGTTCAATTTAGAAAAATGAATTTGATGCTTTCAACATGCACAGTAGTGCCAACTCGGTGTTACTATTGCTTTCATCACTAAAATACTTCTTTATTTGATGTGTTACATTAAGTCATAAAGAAAATCAAAAAAGAAAAAGAAAAATTTTGCCTACGACCGGAGTTGAACCGGCGACCTTGCGCTTACAAGGCGCACGCAATAACCACTATGCTACGCAGGCTTTACAAATATTAATTTTCTTTTTTATAAAAGACAGAAGCAACAAATTTAATATGATGAATAGTTATGAAACACACTTTTTCTCAGTGTGGGTGATCTATTTTTAATGTTTTTGTGGTGATTTAATCCATATATGAGCCTGCCAACTATGATTTGGCACTTTTTAGTTTGTATTACAATGTCTCAATCAACTCAGCAAACAATCAAACAACTCAAAACACTCATCGAATACAGAAAGACTCATGAAGCGCCAGTCGACACTATGGGCTGTGGGTCACAATCCGAGAAAACTGATCCAAAAACATCTCGTTTTCAGACATTGATATCACTCATGTTGAGCTCCATGACAAAGGACCAACAGACGTCAGCAGCAGTAAAGAAATTACAGCAAATGGAAGGAGGTTTGAATGCACCAAATCTGATGAAGGCAGATTACGACGTAGTTTTGGAATGCATTAAGTCTGTTGGCTTCGCAAAGAAGAAAGCCAACTATATTATCGAAACTGCTAAAAGATGTCACGAAGAATATGATGATGATATCCCTAAAACATTGAAAGAACTGACCAATTTCAATGGTGTCGGTGTCAAAATGGGAACACTGGCTATGGCACACTGCTGGGGCGAACAGATTGGAATTGGTGTTGATGTTCATGTTCATCGTATTTCTAACCTCCTTGGATGGGTTAAGACAAAGAATCCAGAAGAGACAGAGAAGGCACTTCAAAAGACGCTTCCAAAGGAATTCTGGCCCGATGTTAATCACACATTAGTTGGTTTTGGACAAACTGTTTGTGAATCAAAGAAACCAAAGTGTGAACAATGCCCAATTAACGATACATGCAGATACTACCAATGTGCACCTGAAGATGAGGAAGAAGAATCTGAAGATTAATCAGATTATTTTTATCAGCTAAAACTATGTTTATACTTTTCCTTTACAGCTGTAAATTCTTATCCAAACAAAATTACACAATTTGACCATAATTATTCCAAGATATATCTAATTTTAGTCAACATAACATTTCGAAGAAAATATTATCATATATAGCATTAGTACACTCTAATGCCTTGATAATTTGAACTCATAGACATCAATTTTAATTTCAAAAAATATTTTATGCACAAGAAACATTTTATCGCGTTTGGTTTTGCTATTTATCTCTTGTTGATTACAAACATAGTTCAACAAATGCTTGGGGGAGAGTTGTAAAGTATTTTGAGATATATCTTGTAATTTAATACGAAAATGATGCATTTTATCATTGCAAAATGTAAGCAAATCATATGAGAAATCGATCTAATAATACAAAAAAGTATTATATTGTAAATCAAAATATGAAGATATAAAAATGAGCTTCAAATCATAATAAAAACTTCGCGTACTGATCTGAACATGAAAATTTCGTGATTTGGAGATGTTCTAAAGTTAATATGTAAATCATTCCAAGTGATGTCTCATTTCAATGATGATGAGCAACCAAAATGGAACGAGTGCTTAGCGTACACAATCAAAATGCTGATAGAGGAGAACCCGGATATCCCCATTCGCGAGGCCCGCGAGAAAGCGTACGAAAATTTTAAATCAAATAACTATCCTCTTTCGAAACCAGTGTCAGATAAAGCGAAGAGAATCAGACATAACAAGAAGGAGCAAGAAGCAGCTGTAGAAAAGTTAGATCCTGAGATGGCCGCTTTCATTAAGAAAGAAAAAGAGCGTCTTAAACAGGAATTTCCATACTCATCTGATAAGGATCTCACAGAGCAAGCTAAACACATCTACCTCCTTCAGATTGGACAAAAATAAGTCAACGAATATTAGTTTTACACATATATAGGTCAAACTAGAATAAAATCTCGGTATATTATTGCAAAAATCACACTGCCTTTCATTAAATTAATCTAGCACAAAATTCTAAATATATAGTTTGAATATAAAGGTTCTCTGAACTTAATACTTTATCATTCCACCACCTACAGAAAAATAAGAAATAATTATGATTGATAAGGCTAAATTCATGATTATATTGAATATGATTTCAATTATCAAGTTATTTGAGTGGGAATATCAAAAATATAGTAACACGTAGAAAAGATAAAGTTTATAGGTATTATAAGATGACTCTATTATAAAAAAATATTGAATTAAATTATTTTGATTCCTTCGTAGCTCTGTTGATGTGTCTCTGGAGTGTAGCCGTGTTCATCTTATTGAACTGCTTCCAGAATCTCTCTCTATATCTGCGTCCAAAGCCGTAGAAGAAAATAATGCAAAGACCAGGCGTGATCTTTGCAAGAAGCTGCATTCTTGTGAGCTCCTTTTCTGGTGTGATTCTAACGAGAGTGACTTTGTCCGAGTTTGCATGAGTGATTGTAAATTCAGACATTTCTTTAGCGGAAAGAATGCCTGTAATTGAAAATTGGCCTGGCTTGATACCCCTGACCATCAAATTGTCGCCATCAATGATTTTATAGTTGATATCAAAGTCTGGGGTGTGATCTGGTGTAAGAACTGAATAAACGTTTGGTTCTGGAAGGGAAACACCCAAAAATCTGCCAAATGTTGGGTGATCTGGCTCGAAATGGACGTATCTTGTCTCGTTGCCTCTGTACTGGTTGAAGAAAATCTTTGGACGGTAGTGATGTTCTTCGATGTCGAATGCACCGTTTCCTTCAATCGCGAGGATGTGGTACGTTTTGTAGAATTTCTCAAGATCGAGTTCTTGGTTGCAAGAAACTAACGAAAATAACAAAAACATTTTTAATTTTTTTATCGATAAAATTTGGTCACTTTTTCTAAAATTTGTCACTTTCCATCTTACTTTTTGACATCGCCAAATTGTTAAAATTTTACATGACAAAAATCTTTTATTCATTCGATTTTGATATAAACAATTAATGAAACAATATTCGTTGACCTGTATATCGAAGAGCTCTAAGAATAAGACTGCTTTACAGCATTATCGTTCGATTTCAAACACATATTATAAAATTTCAAATAACAATGCTATCAATTAAGTTTTGAATAGCTTTTCTTCTTCTCATCATTGTTTTTATTTGAGAGAAGATATTTATAGTAGAAAGAATGAAATGGATACCAGAATTTTCGATTTGTTTTTAACAGAGGCTGTTTAACAATTAAAATAAATATATTAGCGCTTTCCGCTCGATTTCGCAGTCTTAGATGCATTAGATCTGCGACTTGAGTTTGCTGACTTAACTTCGAAGAGAGATGGATTTGTTTCGTTGATTTGCGTGTTCAACATCTTAAGAGTTCCGAATACATCTGCCATTCCTGGCTCTTTGGCCTGAGGAGCGAGGGTGAGCTGCACCTTCCTTGTGAATGCAACAATCTCTGATTGGAATGGACGAATTTGCTCTACTTCCCAGTTTCTGAGTTTGGAAAGAACAGCGTTCATCTTGTTGTAGAAGTCGAGTTCTTTGAGTGCGTTTCCTGTGTCACCTCTCATCGAGCGACTCTTAGCCATTAACTCCTCGAAAAAGGCCTTCCTCTCGCGTGTGACTTGCTCCCAGCGTTGGAGAGCAGCACGAGATTCAGGTGTGAAGACGCAGTTTTGAAGAGCGTTCTGTTTGCTTGTGGTTTCTTTGATTTTAGCTTCCCACATTGTTTGAAGCTCGTTGAGGCTCTTTTCGACTGGAGAGATGTTTCTGTTACGTTCGTTGAGGATTGTGAGTCTTTGCTTGACTTCTGCAGTCTGTAAATTGATTAATTCGCCGAACCTCCATAAACTGTGTTCTGTAACAGCAACACTGTCAAGGAAATCAGCGAGATTCTCGATTGTTGCAGGATCTTTTTCAAATGTTTGTCTTTCTTCGGCCATATCTTGAAGAATCGAGTTTTTGATTGATTCAACGAATTTCTCGCCTATACTTGCTGTAGGCTTATGTGTAGAGATGAGTAAAAGCTCAAATGATGGATCTTTAAGTCCAGCAGCAATTTCAACTGGAGTTAAGCCTTTTCCATCGCGAGCGAGCTCATCATCAGGCTTTTCGAGTGAAATAAGTCTCGCTGACTCTAAGTCACCGCGACGAACTGCAAGAATTAAAGCGCATTTCGATCCAATGTTTGTTTCTGAACCAGCTTTCAACAATAAGTCGACGGCTGCAGAATTTTTATGATCTACGGCTAAAAAGATTGGAATATCCTTAAAAAAGAAAAAAGAATGTCATTATTCATAATATTAGGATCAGAGCTTGCTTCAAGAAGTAAACCAACAGCTTCAGTATTATCAACAGCAACAGCAGTAAAGAGAGGTGTGCATCCGTTCGATAATTTAATGTTTGGATCGCATTTATTTAATAAAAGTGTTTTAACGCATTCATTTTGCTTTTGTTCGATGGCAAAATGAAGCGGAGGCAATTTCTTGCAGTTTGGAGCTGCAGGATCTGCACCATTCTGTAGAAGAGTGTTAACTAATTCAGAATCTCCGGCTTTGATTGCGTGATGAAGAAGAGACATATAAACAAAAAATGAATATCATCTATTATGTAGTTTGGATCAGATCCTTTATTCAAAAGAGCACGAATTTGTTCCATTTTTACCAAATTAAAAAACTGAATGCGTTTGTAAACTTTACACTTTGACATAATATTTCAAAATATTTTAAATATAAAGTTTACATAATAAATATTTCCCAAAAATCCAATAAAAATTCTTATGACACGAAATATTTATTTTGACATGTAAAAATATTTTCCGTCTTGTAAATTAAGCTTTGTCATGTAAATCATTAAACAACAAATCCCTCAATCAAGCTTATGCAATTTGCATTCGATCAAGACCATTCGATTTAATTATATATTTTGAGTTTTATTGCTCAAGCATAATGTATTACTGAAAGAGAAAAACATTAAAAAATAAGATAATGCTGAACCAATTCAAGTGAAGGCTGATGATATATTCATTCATGCTGATGGGGTCAGCATTTCTCCAGAATTCTTACTTAGGGTTTAATTCATTCGGAGATTGTTTTCATGATGATTGCATACTTTATGAACTCTCGAAATTTAGTGAATAGGGAAGTGGACTTTTTGAGTTGAAACACCTCTAGTGAATATTAGAACATTTTTTCTGGCTTATAAAGAATGAGACAGAGATTCTTCATCAATTGAAATAGTACATCCATATCTCATGTGTTGATTATGCCTTTGTTTATCTGCAATTTATCATTGAGCTTTATCAAATTCATATATTTTTTCGGAATTCACAGTGCTACATGAGCATCAATTGTTTTCATTAATGCTTCAATCATTTTTTATCCTCCAAGGATCCGTTCACATTTATTTCTTTGGCAATATTCTCATTCAAATGCACTACTTTTGAATCACTATATTGAGCAATTGATAACTTAATCATTATACATCTATTAATAAAACGTAAACCTAATCAGCATCTCATGATATAAGCAGAATTAGATGTGATGCATCATCGCAAACTCCAATATCATCAAGTCCGCTCATGTTGAAAATCATTATGATATGAAATCAATCAACCTCATATGAACATCATCATGGGAAAGAACCCCTTTAGGTATTATTAAATCATATATGCATCATTTAATATGGGTACACTTTTTTCTTCCCAGAACGGGTCTGGACGGTTATTTTACATCGGTATTGAATTGAAAATGATCGTTCTGGCAAGGTCTAAAGTAGGGGGATGCCGACGATTATTTTTAAACATAAGTTCATTGTAACTTGCTACACCATCATTTTCTGAGGTAGTTCACCTAACATAAAATGATGGGCAGTAACTTTGCAGTCAGCCTGCATACACTGCATGCAACAGTTTCACACATCACATTCCACGAAAAAGATATCTTCGAAAAAAAGTAATTTGAGCACAAAATTCTATCTAAACCATAATGCACGCATTATCGAATACCAAATGCACATGTAAATACGAAGCAATGTTCGAATAATAATATTTCGAAATTTCGAAAACCTGCATTTACACAGTATGAGTACAATGTTATTCATTACTGGCTTGTGATTAGCCAGGGTGAGACATTTGTTCAATATCATACACGATATTTAATATCAAAAAATGATAAACGTACACTCTTTTTGGCCCTAAAGTTCAGTTCTCTATCTTATGCGGCACACATGTGCATGCCATCGAAAAATAATATACTTTTCTGCAGTTATTTCTCATATTTAATATGCTGCAAGATCTGAAATTTGTCGATAAGCAATTTTAATCGTTTTACAGACATTTCTTAGTTTTGCCTTACCTTGCTTTTGTCTCTTCTGTATAAATAAAGCATTATTATCGATACTTTTTTATATCAAATATTTTCAATATTCACAAATACAGTTGTAAATGCTATTGGCATACATGAGTGATTACTTCTGTCAATATGTGTTGTATACAAGTCATAAAACTATAGAAAAATATAAATGAATGAGTAAAACTTAATATATTCTTATTTTATTGGCATGCATGCGTTATAATATGCTTATATGTGTTGTGCAGCATGCAATTAATTGAGTCTAATATGTATATAAATATATAATTTGCATTATTCAAGAATTTATGTGAATAGTTTCATAAATCAATCATACATAAATTTATTATGAAATTTGTAATGTGTTTTGTGATAATATTGAAATTTATGAGAAAAAGAGATTTCAATTGCGCTGAATATTTGATAACAAGTGTGCGCATAGTAGGTATTATGGTTTAGTGATTGCATATATTAGTGTAATACTATAATTTATTGTTTATTAGAAGTGTAGTAATGAAAATTGAAATCAACTCTTTTCAAATTCAATATCCTCGTTTATTTGATAATATGGCTGGTGTTAGAATATGATTTTATGTAGGTTTTGTGATTGTAATGAGTTTTTTTTTCAAAAATTAGTGGAATCAAAATGTGATTAATGATTTTTATGTGTGATATTGTGTATATTTCACTTCATAACTATTTCTCATGATATTTCAATGACTGTGTATAAATTTTGAGCCTAAATACTCTTTCCATCACTGTAAAATGTGCATTCTTTGTGATTGAAAAATGACAGTTATGCGCATGTTAATCCTGATTTTTTCGCCGACTAATTGGGATTTGACTAATACTTATATGACATAATATATCATCAAACATGTTCTCCACATTGTACTTTATGCTAAATGAATAGAATACTGTTTATTGGTTCTGTACAACGTCAAAAAAACGTCCTTAAGCAAACAAAGGAAATATGGACATTCTGTGTGTTTAAGATGTTATACTGTTTCCACCAAGCATTCAAATAATAGGTAATGCAATTTTGTGTATTTCTATTGATATATAATACCCGATGCAAGCGAAACTCAATAAATCTTGATTATGTTTGGTATAGATTATTTACTACTCATATATATTCTTTCTGTGCAAAGCAATCTATCAGAAACGATGTAAATAACAAAACTTCTTATGATAAATATTTTTGACAGTATAAAGTAATTTTATCGAAATGTCAAAAATGCAAAATTGTGTTTTCAGTATATGTTCACATTTTAATAGATGCTTCCGATTCAACAAACGAAGAATTAGTCATTTTTATTAAGATTTTAAAAATGATTATTTCCATATTAATGTTATAGATCATATTGTGTAGTGCGTTATTCATGCATGCACGCTGTATATTGTCTTTTTACTACTAAAAATGTAAAAACTCTTTCAATATTATCAAACTTATTTAAAAAGACTATAAACAATTGTCTTCCATTCCATATTCTTCTTCTATGTATGCAAAAGGATAAAATGGATTGAGACATAGATGTTTCTGTCAAAATAAAGCGAGATCACGTGATTCGGTCATTTTTCAGAGAATTTAAAGCTTACAGTATCTCTGTTGATTATTTATTCATATTCTAATCAATAAAATGCTGCAAAGTAGCTTAGAAAGCATAGATTATAATCCAAAGTATCAAATATCATTGAAAATAACGGACTTCTTGGCCACAAATTTTGATATAAAAATTTACAACAAAAGTTCAAGTTTCGCCTGTTAAAATTTACACATCATATTTTCCAATATTGACAACTTTACACGTCAAATAAACTGTTTTCTCTTAAAAATCTGAATTCAATTACAACTCAAAATAATTTTTATCAGTATTTTATTTCCAAAATTTAGAATGGTTCGCATTGGAAACGATGAGAACTATTTCAATCAGTCACAGCTTCATATCCTCGGTGTGCTGTCGATCCTCGTCGTGATAGGGATGACAGTACTCGCTGCTTGCCACTTGATTTCTAATATTTTTCGAAGACATTCTTACGATGAACAAAATCTCTTCGGAGAATGTGATAGCTCCAACGTTCAGAACAACTCATGCCTATGATTCCATCGATTGATGTATTTCATTGGATTAATTTGATGAAAAGAAATCTGCTGTTTGCTTTGTCTTTACGTTTTGCTTTGTTACCTCTTTACTAAAGACTTGTTTAACTTACTACATTTACTTCAATATTTCGTTAGGCAATAATTTTATCAAAACTATACATAACCATATAAAATACCAAGGCAATGTCAAAGGCTGTTGAAATGCTATCTCCTGTCATGAAAAACATCCATAATAAATCGGATGAAATTTCATGAAGCGGATAAACATTTTTAATCATGAAAATGGTATCTCCACATCTCTGGAAGTATATATTTATATTCGACGATTCCATTTGTTGTATATTTTCATATTGAGCAAAAGTGAGATAGTGTCATTTGTCATTTTACATGACAAAATTTTAAGGAATCTAGAAAGTGGCATTTTTTGACAAACAACATCCATATATTTCGCTGATGGTTTTTGCTCTTCTAAGTATATACCCATTTAGATTAGACTCATACGGTGTTAAAACCATCAATATACTTGATATTGAAGGAAAGCAGCTGCATCAATGGATTCTGAGTTTTCCTTCATCGTTATTTCCTCAATATAAAATATCATTGCATAGAGACATTGCATGATTATATATACCTCGAGATTTATATTAACTTACTTGAATTATTTACAGTACATTTCGATTGTTGAATGCCACTGCCGCCTTTATGAAAATTTATGTTTCGTAACGCGTCATCATGACAAGGATTCAATTCTAAATGTTGTAAAAGAAGGACGAATGATGATGTTTCATGTTATTTGTATTGACATTCGTGAAGTTGTCTTTATTATTTTCATAAATGCAATTTATTAATGTTGTGTTTTCTCAAATAGAATATCGGATCAGCAGAGTTTCCATTCAGAATTGAATTTTCAATTGTGATAGAGCATCTTTTATTCAAAATTAAATATCATTCAACTTTCCCATTTAGAATATAACAATGAGAAGTTTTTCTGCCTACATTTCAGATCAAACAGATTCATCGGTGGTGCAAATGAAATATGTCGAATATTTTGTTATGACTTCTCTAATGTAAGAAATACAATGAATACAACAAAATCGCATACAAAAGAAATCATAAAAATAACGCCAAAAGAATTCCAAGTGGTCGCAAAGCCATTTTCATTCGCCCAACAATTTGCATTTTGTTTTTGAATAAAGAATATAAGTTCAAATTACATCAGAATTAAGTGCTTGGGCAACATCATAAGTCTTTGAATTAACAGTGCAAGCTCAAGACTGAACTCTCTATATTGATAAAAATAGACACAGGAAGAAGAAGCAACGTAATTTAAATAAATATCTTTAAAAAGAACATTTTCAACAAATAATTTTGTATCCCATGAAGTATGTTAACAATTGTGATTTGGACATTTATATGTTTATATATATATGCATATGTATATCTTCATTTTTATCAAATGATGACTAATTTCGCTTGTTTCATAGATCTATTTAAAACAATGATTTCAAATGATAGATTCGCTACATTTAACTATAATTCAATGATTTAATACCATGCATTAATAGCCAGTGAAAGAAATTAGTAATTTCGAAATTGAATAAAATTAATTTTCAAATTAAACTAATAACTCCTCATTTGATCAAACAAGAACGATATGTCTTAAAGTTTTACAATAGTGTTGAACCTCAATTCCAAAATTTCAAATTTAAGAAATCACAGCATCAACCATAATAACCATCAAACACATATTCAGAAGACAAAATCAAAGATAGATACGATAAAGCTATATTTTGATGTATTTGTTGTATTTAATTACATCATATCACTTTTATGTAAAATGTCAGTTTTTTATTTCATCAATGTTTTCATTTTTTTTTTTTACTTTCTGTTTGTTATCAAACGTATTATGTTAAACCGGGAGCACTCAATATCGATGTTCCAACCGATGGTCTCTCTTTGGAGCTCATTGATAACGAATTCGTGCTAATTTTTATTCCAAATTATCCATATGTTTCAGTTAAGAACAGCGCTGGCAAACTGCTGGAAGGCACGAACTTCAACATCTCCAAAAACGATAAATTATTGGTATATGCGAATCAAGTTTATATTCGAATTTTCATAAATTGCATATTTCCAGATTCTTCATGCACATACTATATCAACCCACCGAGCAAATCCTACATGACATTAACAAACTACAAATTTAAGGAGACTGGACATTATTGTATGCCTTTGTTCTCTAAGAGTGCACTAGAGGAAGAATTTGTTATCCAAACAGCAGACCTACCGAATGTACTTACAATTTATGAGAATTCGAAGTCAATACACAAAATTTTGTTGTCGAGTGATATCTTGAAAATTAAAACGAATGCAATCGTTCTTAACTACAACGTTATTAATATCGCCAAGAAAAACTACATAAGGGCGTTCTCGGCAGTTGAATATAAGCAACCTGGAAATTATATTGCAGATTCTAATACAACAATTCAGCTTATGCCTCATACAGCATTCTTATGCCACAATCCTTACTATTTCGATTTCACTCTCGAAGGCGATAACGAGAATTTCTCTCATGGAGCAATTTTTGCTTTATCAGTTCTCAAAATTAAAATCAGTAACAGGACATCACAAACAAAGTTTTCTTACTCAGTTATCTCTGATCCGTTCGAATGGGTCTATGACTGCAACACAATGAACGTCTACAGAGGCAGCAATACATTTTTATCCATTTCGAAGACGAAAGAAACGAATTTAACAGTGTTAAGAGGAAACAAGACTTGCGTTGCTTTTTCTTCTCCATACAAAGTGAAATATAACTTTTACGTAGATGGAGGCGATGACAAGGACTATGTTACATTGTATGATTCATATGGAACAAAAGTCGTCAGTCTACATAATACTGAAGGATATTCCTATGAAGGAAGTACAGTTTTCTTCCATTTCAAACATCATTTAGAATTGAAACTAAATGGATTTTATGGCCTGGAATCTATTGATATTGTTGAAGAATCCAAATATAAATTGAACTACGTTGAAGAATGCATTCCAAGCTTCGATGGATTCACACAGAATCCAAACCCAATTAATCACAAATTCAACAATTTCAACAGCTACAAGAATGGCGTTTATTCGATAGATGTTTCTCAAGAAGGTGTAAATCTTCAGTTCAAGCAGTTTAGCATTGTCGTATTCCACAATGGAATGGGATTCAAGGGAACATTATCGGGACAGAATATTCTCGGTGAAACAAAGATTAATGTTATTAATATCACAAACAAAGATGATCCAATCCAAGTTACATCAGACACAACAAAAACTTTGCATTTCACTGTTATAGAGTATGCTGATTTCATTGGTAATTCGTATAATTCATTATTCAACAAATGTTCGACTATCGACATGGTTTTAGTTTCAGGTGAATATGGATGCGCAAACGATTTTGTTATCTCAGATTCACCAAAAGAAAAGTTCAATAATTTGTCTCCAAACATTACAATGAACGAGAAAATGAATTACTGCCTTTTCTATGTTTCTGAATCCTCATTCACCGTTGACATTGCATATTCGGACAAATCTAAATCCAAGTTCATGAACACTGTTAACAACAAAGTCAATTCATTCGAAGAAATCGGCGAATTTAACAATAAAATGAACTGGGATGGAAAGTTGATGCTCACTTACTGGCAATATAACACAACTAAAAGCAAACATGCCAAAATCTTAGTTAAAAACGAGCATCAGACGAAAGATAACAGTTTTGTTTGTGGTTTTGTTCGTGGAACGAATTCATACACATATCAGTCTTCTTCTTTGTTCTCTATGAATGATTGGCAAACAGTTATGCTTCATGGCGATAGATATGATAACATAGAAGGACATGTGGCGAAGAAGAACACGAAATTTATTTATATTGTTGTAGGTTGCGTTGCGCTTTCTATATTAGTTGCTGCTGTTGTAGTTATAGTGTGCATCTGCCGTCTGAAGAGGAGGAAAGAAGCAAATTCAATGACGCATAACTTGTTAGACAGCAACTCATTACTTAGTCCGGTATAAATATATAAAATTTATTACTTTATTTTAGAAAACAAAAAAAAGTATTTTAACATACTTCTCCGAAGACTTCAAACGCACTTAAGACGAGATCATTATCGCCGTATGTATTTGGACCAGTTTGATGGATTCTGAAAGTCGAATACTTTGTTTTAGTGAATACCTTGAAGTTTCTTGGCTCTTTCACTCTCAAAGGTTCATTAACATGCGTATCAAGAACTTCCCACTTTCCATCGGTGAAAGCTTCAAAGTTCCAACTCTGGGGCTGATTAAAATCGTGATCATATCTTCCGCGAATTGTGTAAGAAGATGGAATGACTCTGTTCTTCTTGAGCTCGACTTTGATCCATGAATCGACCTGATTGCCTGTCCAATAGTTTGTTTTGTTTGTTGGACTGATTAAACTTGTGATTGTTCCTGTATTTGTGCTGCTTGAAGACATCAAAACATGTTTCTTCTTTGAGCGCAAATTCTCGAAGATGCCGTGATAGTAATCAGTGCCATTGAAGTTGACCTCTTTGACCGGCTTCTTTGTTGCCTTTGGCTCCGGTGGAGGAGACGGAAGTCTGCTTGATGTGCGAGAAATCTTAGTGAATTGTGATGCTTGTTTATTTTGTTTGTCACCAGATGACACAGGCAAAATTAATCTTCGAGACAAAGCGCGCCAGATACCATCTGTTATCTGGTTTGATGATACATTGTTAACGAAGTCCGACATTTCTTCCTCATTGAGATATTCGAAGTTAACATGCGCGAATAACTCTGAATATCTTGGATCGTTTGTGTGTTCCATATACAAGTCAAAGATGAACCTAAAGATGAAGCTATCGGATTTTGTGCGGAATTTGCCATGAACAAGGATCTTTTTGATATCATCTGCATCTAATTTCTCCATTCCGTGAGTTATTACGTCATTGATATGCGAAACGATGAATTCAATGATGAAGTCATATTTCGCGCGTACTTTCTTCTTTGCAATCAGCATAGAAACCGCATTTTCAATTGTGATTTCTTCATTTACTTGTCCAGCAGACTGGCAGATGCTAATAAGCTCTTCATTCTCAAGAGCTTTGCCGAATGCTGTTAGTAAAGGAACTTGACTCGGTTCTATATTAACATAATTTCCAAAAGCGAGTTGTATAAGCAAACGGAAGACTTTCTTTTCGTCGTTGATATTTATATCGAATCTGCTGCATTCTGGATCGTTTTTAATCTTCTGAGCAATTGCTGGAGAGATAAAAATCGCAATTAGCTTCGGAATTTTGTATTTCGTCGATCCAACATTGATAACAAACAGTTCCTTCGATTCGAAGCTCTGTATCGCAGCGAGGCCTTGTGAACTTAAAGAGATCAAAACTTTTGAATTTTTAAACGGCCATCCACTTAAATCGATATTTTTATGTGTTTATACTGCACTATTGACATATTATATGTTTCCCTCTTTAAAATCCGAAAACTCAAAATAGATTGTTGGGATTTTGATTATTCTTAAAATATTTTTATTGAATTATGAAGTTTTGCATCAAAAATACCTCATTCGTCACCAAATTTCGCATTTCTATTTTTTTCATTCTTAAATTTTTTTTTGGACGACTTTTTCATCAATTTTCTCATCATCTATAAATTATTTATGAATCATTTCTATCTATAATAATATACCATAATATTAATATTATATTTTGATGTTTATAATCCGATGATACAGAAACATTGCTTGATCAAATTAAGATTAAAAGATGATTGATTAAATTTGAACAAAAATATAATGCATATATTTGGATTGTTGAGTATAATTCAGATTATAAATTTTCAGGTTGTTACAAAATTAATTTCGATGATATGAAAATTTTCACAACTGTAAAAAATTGACATTCAGAGATTTATGACACTTTACATGCCAAAATATAAACCCTCACTTTTATTTGATATTTAATGAATTGCTATAGAGGCCTTATTAGCTGCACAAAAATATGATACTTTGTCATGTAAAGTATACAATTAAAGCGTCACTTTTCGATCTTAAATTCAAAGGATTGAAATATAAAAGTGACATATAAAAATGAAAACATTAACTCTAAAATATTATATGCTCATTTCAATATCAGTGCTGGGGACACTGCTATTGAAAATATGGTTCCATACGAGCAGTATCACAGAGTTTATTTTTCGAATACAACAGAGTTGGATGGCAATTTTCATTGTCACTAATCTTTTAATGGTAATAAGCTATAAAACACTGCATAAAATATATAAATACTTCATTCTCCCCTTGGCAATGGAACAGTTTGGCGAAATTTCTGCATTTACTTACTATTTAGCGATCTTTTTTCTTCTCGGTTTGATACACTACAATACAGATACATTATTCAGATTTCTTGTCATATTTGACATGATAGACCTTCTATATTTAAGTTTTTTATTAAGTTTTCGAGTCAAATATTTAACTCTTCATCCGAGATTTCAAAAATTTTCGTTTCATAGGAATCTTTTCGTACTGCAAGTATCGTGTATAGTATTTTATAGCTTAATATATCGACAGATTTACAATTATCTTCAGACTGCTTATAATCCATTCGTAATGTTCATTAGTTTTATAATTTTATCGTCTATACTATTCTGCTTACAGTCAATAGTCCAACACACGTTTATTTTTATTGACACATCGGGAATCGTTCAATTAACGATAGATGTTATACTTTATCTTCTCCTCTGTGCTCTATCAGTATATTTCTTTATAGATCATTTGTTATCTGGATACATTCCTATACATTTTGGAATGTCTGCATTTTATACACTAGGAAAAGCTTTTATATTATTGCGCGATTTTGTAGTTGAGCACAGTCTTATAAATAAGCTACGTCAGGAATATAAGGTGCCAACAGATGACGAAGTTAAAGATGAAGTCTGTATTATTTGTCGGCAGAATCTTACTTCTGCTGATAGCGTCAAGTTAGACTGTCTGCATATATTTCACATTGAATGCATTGAAGCGTGGGCTTCGATGCATTCTCAATGTCCGATTTGTCGGAGAGACTTTATGTCCGACTAATCACTATAAATTGTTTTTATTGTTCTTTATAAATTGTAAGAATTGTTTATTAATAATTTATGTTCTTTATTTGCAAATATATCGAAAATTTTTTCTTGATTTTTCTTCACATACATCTGAAAAGAAACGAACTGAGGAAGCATAATAAAGTAGTGAATATTGGAATAGTTCGTATAAATATTTGTATTTTCCAAAAATTCCAAAAATTATTTTCAAATTGTATTTGATTCATTGATATTACATAGTTGTATATTTTGGTTATTGAGTCGTTTTGTAGTAATTACGAAGCTGTTACTTTGAGATTAAGATTTCGATAACGAATATCGATTAAAAAAAACTATTTTGTATCAATGACTATTACAAACATAATCAGTATATGATATACATGGAGGCAAATTATTATTTTATGTTTGCCGCCATTTTTTGAATATCGATCCTTTCATATTTTGCATTCTTCTGCAACGTATTCCATTTGTTTACAAGGTCTTCACGCGTTCTTTGGTGTTCATTGAAAATTTCGCTAAATGTAGAACGGATTTGAGACCAATTTCCGACACCATACATGTTTATTCCTTGTATAAGTGCCTCAACTTCAATTCGTGTCCATGGATGATCTGATGAGCATATTCTATCTGGATTTTCGGTGATAATATCGTTAGTTACAGAAATCCCTTGCTCATCTTCGTTTAAAAGCTTGAAATACATGGAATACGCAGACAGAACATCTTTGTACCCCAAAAAATCGAACCTTAAATTCTTCGCAAAATAATAAACATTTCGTGAAGAATCATCCATATGTCACTTTTTGATCAAATTAGCACTTTTTAATCCAAACGTTACTTTTTATATAAAGAGGGTAAGAATATCTTCATAAAAAATTTAATTATGATTCTTTCAGTTAACACCGATGAGTTAAGCAAATGGTGGTCTTTAATATATCTTGGACCCAACACTTAGAATGTTCTTTACAAAAGAATGTGGACCATTTTTGTTGATCGTGAAAAAATCCGAGAACAATCCTCTGGGGAAGTAAATTACTAAAATATTGACATCTGGATCCTATAGCAAGCATAAGCACACGTATATCTACGCGTGTTTAAAACTATAATATAAATGCTGACGTGTTCTTGAGGATTCATAAAATAAGGTTAAGAGTTTCAGTACCTTGAATTGTAAATGATGGGCTTTGACACTTTTTAAAATTTTAGTGTCACTTTTTGCAATTAGTTATATAAATGAAATCCATTCCTAAGGTTCTCCTTTTAGATGGTGACGGTGTCATATGGATTGACAACACACCGATCAAAGGCGCCATTGATGCACTCAATAGGATCAGGAAACTCGGCGTTCGTTTGGTTTTGGTCACAAATAATTGCTCTAAAACACGCGAACAATACCTCAAAATGCTTGAGAAACTTGGACTAGAGGGATTCCAAGTCGATGATGTGTTCTCTTCAGGCTATGCTACAGCGAAATACTTACAACACCACAATATCTCGAAAGTTTTCGTTTGTGGATTCGATGGACTCATGGAGGAACTCAGAAACCACGGAATTGAGGTCCACAACCTCAAAACAGACCCAGAACCGCAGCCAGTTGAGGCTGTCGTTGTGTCCAAGTCCGAATCTTTGTCACACGCAGACATCTCACGCGGAATTTTGCTGTGCAAGAACTATGGCGCTAAGTTGATCGGTACAAACCCAGATCCAAACTTCCCAATGCACGGCGGAATCTTGATCTGCGGCAGTGGCTCTTGCGTTCGTGCTTTTGAGGTCGGCATCAACAATGAGGCAGATGTCATCGGAAAACCAAACAAACCAATGTTCGACACTGTTCTTTTGACACTTGGCGTTACAAAAGATGATGTCGTAATGGTTGGCGACAGAATGATTACAGATATATTATTCGCTTCAAGGAACGGAGCGAGGTCCGTCCTCGTTTTGTCTGGAATCGATACAGAAAAAGATGTTCTTGATTTTCCAGAAGCTGATCACCCAACTTGGATCAAACCTTCACTCGTTGAACTGGCTGACATGTTTGAAGAAATGGCTAAGCAAAAATAGAATGTATTAGCAATTTGAAATCAATTTCATTTAACATCTCATAAAACATTAATAAATCTCTTTCGCAATACCAACACATTTATATTTTAATGCGAAGTGAAGTTATTTTAGCATACATTTTATTTAGAAGTTATAAAAGTGATTTCGGTAGTGAAAAATGAAGTAGTGATGTTAGTAGGATGATAAATATATATTTATGAATGATTAATGATAAAGTTACAATTTTCATTAAGATATGACAAAATAATTTCAGTTAATATAAATATTTCTTTGTTACTCCGCACTTACAATAACAAGTTACTTCCAGTTCAAGTCCGGTGGTGGTGGAGGGACTTCTGGAGCCTTTTCGTTATTAATCTGAGAATATTCTAAACCGTGAATAAGGGCCTCTCTGTAGTTAAGAGACGTGTGTGTCTCTGGCTGTGCACCTAAAACAATGTAACGCAGTGCATCATACCATAAAGCCATAACTTCATCGGGACCATATAGATTCAAGGGCACTTTCGTATTTTTAAGCGTGCACTGAATGTATCTTAACTGTCCTTGATCTTTTTTAAGGGACTTTAATTGGATATCGAAAAAACCCGTGTCACCTGTAATTGGAAACGCATCCATACCATCGGCATCAAGGAAATACAGACCGTAGCTGTGTTTTACCCAAACAGCGACGGGTTTTCTGTTTAATTGCTCAGCTTTCGAGATCTGGCCTTGCGTGATGACAAGTTTAGCTCTCTTGGCAATATAACTGACTTGGTAGATGTTGAGGAGCATCGAAGCCTTTGAAAATATCATTGGATCAACCTGTGTCATTTTATATAAACAACTGAACAAAAAGTGTCAGAAAAATGTTTCATTTCGAAAAGTTAAATTTCACTCGGATTTGGCTTTTATGTGCTGTGTCTGGCCTTTTTACGCTAAATTTTCACAGTTCAAATTTCGAATTCCAAAAAACTAAGATATTGACATGTGCGTCGGTATGTAAGTCAAGCGGACGTAGGCGGAATTGCATTCGAACTTTGATAACGTATTTCATTATGAAATATCACTGATTACTCTTACCATTTCGTCGGTGGGACACTACACACGGACTGTATACGGTGTCTGCTTGGTTCCTATCAAAGTTTTATGACGATTTTCTCTTTGTTTTACCGATTGTCCAGTAGTGACGTTTAAATAGGAAAACTATAACCGACTTCCAGAGCTTGGCAATAATTATGTTCAATATTGAAGGATTAAAGTCAGAAAAAATATATGATTTATAATATGCTGTTAAGTGGCAAGATTTGCAGAGATAATCAATCTCATACTGTGCCTTTTGTCCTGTTGAGTGCAGACGCGAGAAAATGACCATTCCTGCAGGTTTATAAATAAATATTGGTAAACTGAACATCTGTTGGTGATAGAATGGTAAATGTATAGAATTCATTGGAGTTGCAATCGTTATGAACTGTTTATCGTATTTAGAAAACTCTGATAATTCCTGATCAATAAATTTAGTATCGAGAACGTATTGGCCTTTTGCCATCATAACAGATTGTTTGAAATCGTTTATTGGATCGTTTAGCGATGTGAAGAATACTATTTTCTGATAAATTTTTGAAAAATAATCGATTGATTTTTGAACTGAGGCATTATCAGGTAAAATGCATATCATTTCGTATGGCTTGTCTGAGATTGGCGATTTCTTGTATTTTTCAAGAATTTGAGTGATGTTTTCATTGACTTGTTGTGCATTTCGTGTATAAACTTGAATTATCAATGAAATGAAGACTCCTTTCACAGGTTCAACATTTACTCCTTGACTGTCTACGAATTGCGGGTTTTCTTTATTTCGAATGATATTATATATTTGAATTTCAGCCGCTGTAGTATCATTGAAGGAAACACTGAACGATGTTGTAAACATCAGAACGAAAATGGCCAAAGTAACAAGAACTAGAAAAACGAATACAAAAGGAGATAACTCAACATCAACCATTTATGGATCTTTACTATTAAAATCGTTTTCTTTGTATAAAAGATTCTTAAACTACAAATGTATTATAGAGGAATTCCAATAATTTGATTTTACAAAAATTATATAAAACTTGTATTGATACAAATAGACCTGCACATATATAGCTTATGAAAAATTCTGGAATGGTGCATATCCTAAATATGAATATTTGTGATTTAGTAAATATGACCAATTTCTGTTACAAGTTACTCAAATGCTCCCTGCCTCGAGTGGTAGAATTACTCTCCTTCTCTCTTCTCTGGGTCAATATAAATAAAAATGTATTCTCTTTCTTTAATGCAAGACAGTGAAAACTATGCTAAACGCAATATGTACAATTTATGATTTCATTAATTTTAGCAAATAAATGAAAATCATTTTTCTCAAAAAAATTAGATCAAAAAATCATATGGAGTAATTTATGTGTTAGAATATTTTTTTAAATCCAAATTTGATGCCGCAGCTTTAAAGTGAAATATAAGTTGATGTAGTTTTTCATATTATTGAAAAATTCTTCAAAAAGCATCGAAAACTTGAAAAATATATCAAGTATAGAGATCCAAGATATGCTAAGAAAAAACCTTAAAGATATAAAAAAGTTAAAAAAATAAAATGACGTCAGCACAGGAAGTTCTTGCCGATGTTGCACCATATCTTTGCAATCTCGATGACTTCCAGCTCGTCAAAAAGATCGGAGAAGGAGCGTTCGGTCTCGTTTACCTTGCGATTCACAAGAAAACAGGAATAAAATGCGCTGTGAAGAAATTAATCACAGATGAATTAGAAGGACAGGAACTGGTGTACTTTTGCCGCGAAGTTAAGATCCTTGCGTGTTGCCATTCCTACTTTTTAGTTCCTTTATTAGGATTTACTTTCACTTCTCCTTATTTAATCGTCACAGAATTCATCGAATGCGGCACTTTATTCAACGCTTTGCAGCACAAACCTGGTTCACCCGTATTAACTAACACAGAAAAAAACGTAATTGCGATGTGCATTGCACACGGAATGATGAACCTCCACAAGATGAAAATCATACACAGAGACTTAAAGTCGCTCAACATTCTTTTGGATAATCGTCATCTCCCTAAAATTATCGATTTTGGTATTGCTCGCTTTAAGGATGACTCAACGAACTTAGTCACACAGCAAATAGGTACAACTCAATGGATGGCGCCCGAGCAGATGATGACAGCGACATACACAAACAAAGTCGATGTTTACGCTTATGGAATTCTCTTGTGGGAAATTGTTGCTGAAGATGTACCGTTCAAAGGATTTAACGGAGTGCAGATCGCAATTCAGGTCGCAGAAAGAAACTCGAGACCAAGAATTCCTGACAATTGTCCCAAAAAGCTTAGGCAGCTCATCGAACTCTGCTGGCATCGTGACCCAGAAAGGAGGCCCTCTTTTAAGCAAATCTACAACTCTTTTGCATCACACAAAGTCGAATTTCAGGGAACAGACGCGAAATATGTCGATGACATTGTAAATTACGTTGGACAGATCGAAAAGGCAAAACAAAGTGATATGTATGCACCTTTATCAACAAGAAAAGCAATTTCACAAGATCAATTCCAACAAATCGATATTCAAACGAGAAAACAATTTGGTTTATCTCCACCACTCGAAACTCCGAATCCTCCGGTTTCGTCAAGTGGATATCTTCAACCAATGCAGAGCCAGCACACAGTGGACTTTATGAAGAATCCAATTGCGCCATTAATGCCATCAATCGCTAATTTCAATGCTCAGTCATACCAACAGCCTAACAATGAGTCTTCGGATGACAGTGAGGAAGAGGAAGAAATTAACGAATATCAAAATTATATTATGGGACAAATCGACAAAATCAACAAGAATAACATCCTCAACTTCTACACATCGATCAAGGAAAACTTTGAGTTCTCCCCATCGTTGAAGAAGAGGAAAATCAGTATTCAAGCAATTGCACAAATTGTTGAAATTGATCAAGAATTAATTGCACCATTAACAGATGTCCGCATATTCGAACAACTTCCATATGATAATTCAGACTTATTCCCATTGCTTTCAAGAATTATTTCAGCGATGATTGCAGCAAAACCTTCAGCAATTTCACCAGAATTATCACAGAAAATTGCACTCATGGCAGATAAACATACAGCCGAAGTTCTCCATCTTTTCTCAAAGTTTGCTTTAATAGCAAACAAGCACAAACTTGCTTTCCAAATAATTTCTCCATTCCTCGCCGTTTCTTCAAGTTATCTCAAACGCGGTTTCACACAAGATTTCATTAGAGTCCTCGTCTATTTGCTGAAAATTAACACTGCATTTGCCGACGAATACAAAACCTACACGTCAGATCTTCTCAAGCACATCCTTAAGTCAAGTAACACGGAAGAAATAACATTTGTTTATAACGCTTATATCAGTCTTGGTGATCTCATTCAGCCAATTCCACCGGATATTATCGAAGCGCACCTCAAGTCTGAGCAATTCGTCAAACCATTACTTCTCTATTTCATTAAAGGAAAGCCGAAAGTTACTGGTGATGTTATAGCATATTTAGTTCAACTCGCCCCAACAAACCAACTTGTTCAGAGTGCTGTTTGCTCAATTGCTGAGACTCCTTCAGGAGCTGTCTTGATACTGATGAATAAGACGTGGCTTGAGTATAGCTATGATACATTGACTGCTATTAAGATATTCCTTTCTGTTTTAGTTGTTCCTGAAATGCGTCCAGCTTTGACAGAGCTTGATGGTGTAGCAGAGCTATTCCTTAGAGTTGCAATGCCTAATATTCCTGAATATTTGATATTGATTTCCAGTATTTTCGCAAGATTACAATTGACAACTTCATTCGTTGAAAAACTTTCGACTTCGGCATTCATGAGCACATATCTTCAATTAACAGTTTGCACATCAAGAGCTGATCTTGTTCATGCAGGTATGCTCGTTGGCTGCGAGATTGCTAAAGTGGGTTTCTCGCAAGAGTTGATTACACTGTCACAAGTTGTTGCACACTTTGTTATTAATCAATGTGATGCAACAGAAAAGGCTGTGATAACAGCAGCAGTATTAGTTGCATATCCACAGTGCAAGCAAGCCCTGATAGAAGCTGGTATCAAGAATGGCATCATGCAGTGCGTTGTAACACAGCAGACAGAACCATTGAGACAAGATCTTATAGCAAAGCTTGATTCTTATTAATGCGGCTTAATTTTAGTATTTTAGATGTGAATATTAAATCTATGTTTTGTTTATGTTATATTGCATCGTATTTTTCATATCTGAGAGTTCAAACATTAACAGAAAAGATTTTATAAATCAAACAAAAATTAGATATGTATTGTTACATGGGCCTAAAACAAACTAATTAATGTCAAGCTTTCCTAGCTCAACAGGATAGAGCTTTGGACTTTTAATCCAAGGGTTTGGGGTTCGAGTCCCCAGGATAGCGTTTTTTCCTTTTTTCGAAACTTAATTAAAATCGATTTTTTCTTGAGTGATCTATCACAAACATATGAGCTCTACTTTTTGTACAGAAAAACTTGTGCCCGTGAAAATTTTCGGAAATTATCGAAATATTTCCGTAAAAAATCGATTGAGAGTATTGGTAAATCTTCTGATAGGATCTTTGTACACATCTAAGCGATTTCTACGCTCTTGAATTGATGCAAACATGATATAAAAGGAACATTTGCGAATATAAATTCAATTTTATTGTATTTGACTTCATTTTGGGATACATGATTTCCTATCTCCTATATACTGAAATGGACAGAGATAATTGCGTTAATATAAAAGAAATTCGAAATTACGTTTGAGATTACTCTAGAAATCGAATATCATTGAAGAAATCATTACACCTGCATCTGGCACTGCGAGACAATGAATACCCTTTTGATTTAAGACATGTATTTAAAGCAATGACCAAACTTCGCTAAAATTCATTTTTCTTAATGATATTTTCCAATTAAAATTGGACTCCCCCTATTAAATTATATTGAATGAATACCTACCTAAAATATTATTCAGCTTTCAATAAATTGATAATCATTTACTATAAGGTCGTTGAATCCTTAACATCACATAATGATTTTGAAACAATTCATTTTATTATAATACAAAATTAATCACTTTTATCAAGGAGCTGTAAGATTTCTGGTATTTGAGTTCTATTTCTGGGCTTGTTGGAGAAATAGTCTCCTAAATTCTTGTCGACATTCTTATTCTTAAGGATGATTTCCACTGATATTTTATCATCGAGGGCAATAGCACTCATAAGGGGTGTTTCACCAAGATAATTTTGCAAATTGATATCAATCTTTGACTCAAGCACAAAGTATCTTATAACTTCATATTGCCTATACTCTATAGCAACATGGAGTGCTGTTTTCTTGTTTGCATCTCTAATATTTGGATCAACACCCATTTCATCGATCATCCATTTAATAAGATTGAGTTTTCCAGCTGAGGCAGCTAAATGCAATGCCGTAAATGTCTCTGATATTATCGTTGTAAGAGGGTCTTTGGTCTTAAAGAAAAGCTTTGCAACAGGAAGGTTTCCTGATACGAATACAAATGCTTGAATTGAATATTGCTTTGAGAATTTGTCTTTGATGTCACATATTCCTTTCTCATAAATCATTTGAACGATTTCATTATTTCCATTTTGTAAAGCTAAAGCAAGCAATGATACACCGTGAGGTCTATGCACAATATCAACACCAGGGTTTGATGTTAATAGCATAACAATTTCTTGATGCCCGTTTAGAATTGCACATTCGAGTGGAGTATATCCAGCTTTGTTGACAGGATTCAACTCAACTCGAGGATATATGAGCAAGAACTGAATGACCATTGTTGATCCATAGATTGCTGTGATGTGGAGAGGCGTGTTTCCATCTCTATCCGGTCTGTTGAAAAGATTATAATCAAATTCAATAAAGAATGAGAAAAGGTGATTGTTGTTGCTTTTACAAATCTTGTGAAGTATGAATGGGTCAATGTTCTTGTTCTTTGAGCTGATATCAAACTCTTGCATGAATACAGCGCTGTTGCTTAAAATTGCCTGTTCTATTGATTCATTGATTTCATCCTGAGAGATATTAAAATTTTCTTTCAGCCATCTTATGATTTTGTTCTTTTTATAGTGAACTGCATCTTTAAGTTTAAAAGTACTTCCTTTTGCATATGCCATTCTTATAATCTCTAATGAACCTCCAAATAATGCGTATTTGCCAAAATCAACCAACATATCGCTTCCCATGTTTGTAATTAGTTTTAAAATTTTTACACTTCCAAATGAAGCTGCAAGTTGAAGTAGCGTTGCACTGTTTTCAAAAGGCATATGCCACAATAATTTACTTGTGTCAAGCCTTGTTTCATAAGATATATCAGAAGCACAGTCGTTTGCAAGTCGTGTTGAAAATCCAGCAGCATCATCATCTATAATTAGGCTGATATATGTGTAAGGAACACCGCCGTACTTGAAAAAGTTAACTATATGACCTGTATTGGTGGTAAGGAATTCATCAAACCGAGAAATGATATCTTTTAATAATAATTCATTATTTCTAATTATTTGTAAAAGAGAACCTTTATCGGTATCGTTAAGGAAATCATAACAACAGTAATATAAATATGCCATGAAAACTTGGTTAGTATTTGATATTAATTGAGAAACTGAAAATATGCAACTTGAAAACATTAATAATCTTGTAAAATAAGCCATTTCGATCTTATATTCGTTGGATTTGAGATTTATATTCTCTATTAGAGATGATTCCAATATATGATTAAATGCTTGATTTTTGTTTTTGATTTCATTGATAAATGTTATATACCAATGTGATTTACCAGGATTCAACACATAAAGATCGAATAAATATGTGATTGTATTCGGTAAATACTCAAGATTTAATAGATTCATTCTATCAAATCTCATAACGATATCCTTAGCATTGCCATCAATCAAGCTGTCAATTGCATCCTGTAATTCAATTACTCTATCTGTTTCTTTTTTAAGAAAAGATTCAAAAAATTCCATTGTGAAAATGTCCCTTTTGTCTACATCCAAAAATATTTGGAGTGTAAGCTATTAAACACAATAGAATGGCCATACATAGTTCATAGGTAATATAATTGTAATAAACAAAAAATTGATAGTTTATAATAACAAATAAGCACTGTTAGGATCCATGAAGAAGTCGATGTGTGATGGTCTGGGTCCTAATAACTGCTCTAAAACAACTTCATTGAAATTATTTTCATTTTCATCTTCGTCTTTAACTCCGGTAGCTGATGCGTCGAATTTATCAAACGAAACTTTTCCTTCTGCATCGATATGGGCAATTGCTGCTGGATTATTCATATTGCAATAATTTGCCGCTGAGAAAACAGTCCAACAGAGTACATTTCCATTGTCGTCGATCAATGAATTTGCATATCCATCCTGGCACGCCTCATGAGCACGAATCATTGCTGTTAATTGATTCGCTTCTAAAAATTCCTGTGTCTTTCTCGCTGAATAGTTCTCGCCAAGGCCTCTCTCCGATGGCTGCGTAAGAACTCCCTCTGGCAAGTTTCGCGGATCTCCCCAAAGTAAATCTGAAGCAACTAAATTCGATGAATCTCTAATAAGATTAAACCTGTCTATCTTCCGTATATCGTCGAGCGAGTTAACTTTGGACGATATTCCGCCGTGAACAGCGAAAATTCTGTTCGGCAATATTGCTGCTAAAGGAAGAAACGGAAATGTTGCATTTACATGGTTAAAAACGAACACACCATCTACAATTCCCAATTTGTCCATGCATTCATCATAAAATCCATATGTATTGCAAGTATTATAAAACTCATGATTTCCTCTGATTAAAACAACGTACTCTGGATACAATATTTTGAGGCACATCAGGTATAGAATCGTTTCTATTGAGTTATAGCCGCGATCAACGTAATCTCCTAAAAATAAATATTGAACAATACTCGAAGGTTCTCCATATTTCATAATTATATAGTCCAAATCCTGAAAGTTGCCGTGTAAATCGCCAACAACTATGTATTCGCCAGTTAAACCCTCAATTAAAGTTTTTTCATTCATTAATATGGCCTTAAACATATCACAGAGAGCCTTAACATTGTCCATTGAAGGAATACATTCCGCATAGGACGTCGTGCACTGCGAAAGCTTTTCTCTGATCTCCCATACGCGATCTTTGGACAACATCTTTTTGAATTTTGTATTTTCATGCATATAAAATCATAAAACATGGAAATATTCTGTTGATTCGGATTTTTAATTCTAAAAATAACTTTTCATTGGATGATTCAAACGATGTCACTCTCAATTTATATCGTCTAAGGTTAATGTTGTGAAGTTTACATGATAAGGTTAATTTTATGAACTTTTAAATTTTCTTTTTCCATTTTGTTATATTTTAGCTTATTGTTTTCATTTTTAATGGAATTTGGGAAAATTAAATAAACTCACCGGTAATATTCATTTTTATGATATGTGAGTTTTTTTGGAAAGAAATCCTCCTTGCATTCATTCTGTTATACTAATATACGAAGGCCAGACAAAATACATGAGATTATCTCTCAATATTGAAGCTTGATTTTCGCTTGTAAATTCAGATATAGCTCCGTTTACATGTGATTGTTCTTAAGCCGACCATACCACATAATTATACATCATTTACATATTTCTGATTAATATCTTTTACATAAGATGACATAAATGTGTTCAATATCTATATTTTTGTGAATTTAGCTGAACTCTTTATGTTGGGGTTTGATACACAATGACAATTTCTTCATCAACTTATATCATGCGAATCATACTTCATTTTAATCAATGTTATCCTACATCTCGTTAAGTCTAATTCAAATCGTGATTTATTCGAACTTACAGCAAGATAATGTTTTGGAAATAATAACAAATATCATGAAAACATTTGTAGCTTTTTTGTTATACTATTAATCGATTTTTATGATGGTTGATAACTAGCACAAGCCATAACACTTCTAATTTTGATTAAGAAAAATAATATTAAATTAGGAAGAAAGGTGCTTTTATTTTGAAAGCATAGGGCTTGTGGAAGCTATATTTTAAATATTAGGCTGTATATTAACACTTGTTGAAATTGTCAAGAATTCTCAATGATAAAGGGGTGTTGAAGTGGAAGGTAATCGAAATATCATTAAAATTTCTTGACCACGTCAGAAGAAAAATTTGGTAGAAATCAATTTTAGAAGTTTTAATAGAATTTCAGTAATCAAATGAGTCCCTGTGATAGTGCCATTCTATCCCATCCACGCGATGGAAGTACTTTACGCATGCACTTTAACGATGAGAAATTTGCTGATTTCGATATTTTTGCAGCTGATGGACACAAATTAAAGCACATCATGATAATAATACAGCATAGGTATGATATCCCAATGAAATCTATGAATCTTCGATGCAAAGGAATATATAGAGTAAATGAAAATCAAATAATAAGCAGAGAAGATTGTAATTCTCATTGGATGTGCAAGATCAAGGATGAAACAGACATTGATTTAATAAGAAGTGAGTACCTTCCAATGATGCAACCACAGAAATCCCATAACAAGGTTAAAAAAGAAGTGTTTTCAAAACAACTTAAAGAAAACAGTGTTACATATTTAAAAACATCGAAATCCACTCCAACATGCAGTGTGCAAGTTAACAACAATATGAACAAACCAGAGAACAATGTTAATAATAAATCAAACCTTAATTCAATGATGAAACCAGAAATTATTGTTATTCCAAGTGACTCCTCTGATTCTGAAGATGATTCAGTCATCATAATTGGTGCCAATCGTTCAGGTGATAAAAGAAAAATCAAATTTGTCCAAAATGAAATTGTTGTCTGGAAATTATACAACAACCCAAAAAGGCTGAAGACAAATAACATTGCCACGATGAGTGACAAGGAATTCTTATAATATTGCTATAACGGAGATATTTCGATCACAAATCAGCCATGTTATGTCATTCTATCGCAAAGTGATAAGTTTAGGAACGATATCGTTAAGAAAATCATGAACAATTCCACGAAAGAATTAGAGAGAAATATTATTGGATTTTTGGGAACAAATAAGTTCATTACAAAGAAATAACTTGAAACATATAAGAAATGCGTCAAAGGGGAGATGTGGGTAAGTCCAGAACTCAATGATTTCTTCCACCCTCTTCCTGCAAAAAGCCAAAAGGTTTATTTGCTTGAATTCACACCAGAGAAGAGGAATGAATTCGCACACAAGATCAGAGAATTGAAATGTGCTGAAGATGATGTTCTTCCAACTGTGATTGAGACACTCTCAGATCAAATTGACATGAATGCTCTTCGCTGCATCATCAAGGTGAGACAGAACAGCAAACTTATAGCAGAAACACATAAAGAAGCAAGAACAATGATTCAAAAGAAAGCATTGCCTCAACAGAGAACGCTACATCAACAGAAAGTGTTCTGCGATATTCCAAAATATGTTAAGGAATCCTTACTTATGACTTTCAAGGAAGGTGTATTACAGCCAATCGGAAACTGTTACATAATTACAACAAAGTCCAATAACTATTATAAAAATATTCAGCTTTCAAGAAACACAAAAATCAGCAATGAGGAATACGTTCTATTGAACAAGATGAGTACAAATCAATCATGCTTCGAAAATAAATACCAAAAGTATCTCAAAAAAGAAATTAATAATTCACTCGGATTGAAAGTATTTGATAGAGAAAGATGTGGAGACATAATTCCAAGAGATTGCTGTTAAAAGTTTTCTGACCTTGACATATCATTTAATCAGCTTTATGTACTTTTCTTAATGAGAGTCGAGAAGAAAATGTGTGATTTCGTTGGCATCTAAGAAGCACTCTGTATATGCAAGAAAAGGTGATGATGGCAGATTCGGCAGTCATTCTAAGAAGAAAAAGAATTCGAGAAGAAAGAATACAAAAATTCATATCAAAGGTGAAGAAATCCAACATATTGATTCCAATGTTGCCCACAAAGTTGATGAAACTACTGATGAAAATATTATTTCTTGGATTGATGACAAAGAGTTTCTCAAAAATGAATACAAGAAGCGAGAGATATTTTTACATGGTTTTGATTTGGAAGATGTAAAATATTTTTAAATTATTTTTATCCAAAATCAGCATCAATAGAACGTTCAAGATTAAGTCTCGACAAATATTTGCTATGTACCTTTTTCCAGCTCTATCCTTTCAGACATACAACAACAATTATTATAGATAGAAAAGCAACACATCTAAATGCAATTAAAAGAATTTGTGATGATTTTAAGGCCTTTTTCGGAGGGTTGCACAAATGAACAGATTGGATCTTTATAATATCTGATGTCGAGTAATCAATAAAAACTTTGTATGATAAATTTACAATAGAGAAATTACTACACTTAATAAATGTGCACTCTCGAAAAACTATGGCGCGTATATTTCTCAATGCAAGATCTTTGGCATCTACATTGATAAAATTACTGGATTCCATGATCGGTGTACTTCCGAAACATTCTACTGAAATTATAATATTATAATATTTGAAAGCAATCGAATCTCGGTAAAATAGTATGTTTTGCTGAACCTCTATAACAGAAAATGTTGTAACAATCTTAGTGAAATTGATTGCTGTTGAAACAAGTTGGTCCATACTATACGCATTAATATTAGATAATAAGCGACCATTATGTTCAATAATACTGGATACCTCTGATGCATTGAATTCAGACACACGTATCATAAATCTATTTAAATGAGCTATTGATAAGCAATTTTCAAAGCAGATGTTTTCTACAATAGACTTTGCTTCATTCTCTTGTGCACATATAATAGAAATGGCGCATGCAACAGAAATGGTGATTACATTATAAAAGTGGCAACGTTTGAGATCAAATAAATAAGATCAGAAACTTGAATTGCAGAGCTTTCTTTTCTTTGAGTAGCGATAAAAGAAAATGTGCAATCTTTAATACGAATATCTCCATATAATTGAAGTAATTCAATTGGATATTGAACATGCTCCCCTGATATTTTATATGAATCTTTGGGTAGAGGGAGATAATCTTCAGGAATGCGAAAATCATAAAGCTTATAATTTGTAGTATATGATACATTTGGTATTGATGTTGTGTTATAGTTAGAGTATGAATTTTGAACAATTAAATTAAAGGAATCTACCTTCATTATTTGGCAATTTTCGAAATAACTGTTATAAATTTCGTCGGCATAGAAATGGCTAATATAACAATCCGAGAAAAGGCACGATTCAACCTTATTAAGGCCCATTATATTACAACTAAATTGAAATTGGGTCCTTGTATAATTGGCGCTGCTCAGTTCTTCGTAACCAACAGCGTTAATGGAATTTGAAGTGAAGTTACTATCATAAACTTGAACATGAATTTGAGTGATAAATATTCACCCGCAAAATTTTGAGCGCTAGATAGATTAAAAGAACCGAAGGTCGGTTCGCTATGTTGTACAAGCAAGAAGAAGTTGAATATATAGTTTGGAATAAGCAATTTGTGATATTAAACTGATTTATAACTCCATCAATGCAACTACCATGAAAAGCATGTGCGGTTGGAGTGTCATATGTTTTAATTTCCTGGAAGCTAGTCTTATAAATTGTAATTGGCAAACTATTAATTGATGATTTTGCCAATACTGAAATTATGCCGCCATCTGATGCAACTCTTGTGATGGCCAAAAAAGCAGTTACTAACATAGACACCTGTTTCTGCAACTACTGTTTCACGAAAGTTTTTCGATTCAAAAACATCCATTTTGAGTAAAAAGTGACGATCAGAGTAATTTCAAAGGAGAACCTTAAAAGTCATTTTGATCTTATGAAAACTTATATAGTCAAATATAGTGTATTGTTGATTTGTGACAAAAATTTACTCAAATTCAAGTCTTTTTGTTGTAATAGCTCAGAATTTCATCATTTTGATGATTTATGTATTATTACTTTGTACACAGATTATAATTCAATAACAATATCTAATTTATTGTTCTTTAATATGATTAATTCAAAAATTACTCAAGATTAAAAATTCGATTAATATATTTTGATTTTAATAGGTCATTATCATAGACTTGATATATGCTATTCATATTAAAGCTGCATGCTGATAATTGAAGAATCATATTATCAGATTGATTATATTATTATATTATATTTATAATAATATCAAATATTTCAGTGCTAATATAACTAAAATCTTCCTTAGAATCTTACAGCTTGCTAAATAGACCATTATGATATATCAAATATTATCCAATATATAGCTCATGGGATTTTATGAAATAACGGAAGTTGTCTATGTATTGTTTCCATTATTGAAAAATTTCAAAAGTTATATTTCCATTTTTAAGCAGGTTATACTTTGAAAAGATGATTCCCACAATCTCAGCAATCTTATATTAAGTCAACAAAATGATTTATAACGGTTAAAAAACATTTTCAGATAACATTTTGGCTTTAATCGCAAAACCCGATATGGTGTGTTCATTTTAGAGTTTCGTTTAACAAATGTTCGTGTTTCCACGTCCCACAAAGAAACGATAAAATTTGTTTCGATATCAGATATTAGACAACAGCCAAAATGATTTGACGAACAAATAGACATTATTTTTGGTTATATGTTTATGACTTATTTATCACTCTACGATATATATTGAAATTTTTCAATATAATAAAAATGAATATTTAGTCACGGAAGTTTGCATGCAAGCTATAAATATGATTTATGACACACTCATTAAGTTTCTTTCACATATGACCCGAAAGTAATTGTAAGCAAAATTATGACCAGTCAAATTACAGGAAAATGATGAAAAGCTTTCATATACGTCATCTGTGGGTCGGACTCTTTGTTATTATCCACTGCGTTTCCCTTGAATCACTGATTGATGAAGATACGATTAAGTGATATCGCTCACTGTGATAATAAAATCTATTTTAATATCCGAGCGATTGGTCTCTGTTGTCCCAAATTATCTCGCGATTAATGTGATAATTGACATTAGCATTTTGAATAAAATGAATGAAAACACGATCGTTGACTTAACCAACGCGTTGCTTATATGGTAATGGATTATCTGTTTATTCGGTCACTTTTGGCATGATCTGACGAGTACATTAATCCTGTCTTCAATTTCAATACGACTAATAATTGGCTCTTCGTTTCCATCAGTTATTTCTGAATATTATTCCTCATATTCTATGATTTCTTCGTTTCCTTCGCCGAGAATTTGCTCATAAGCGGAGAGAAAAGATTGAACATTTGTATTTATCTCAGATTTGAGTGTATAGAGTTTTTCTTTGTCATCATTGTTGTCGGCCTCGTGAAGAGCTTCGTCCAATATCGTGTTTAGGTTATCCGCGCAAATTGAAATTTGATCAATTTGGATATCTTCTTCTGTGAACTGCTTCGCGAGTTGATTCAATTCGCTTTGGATCCTGGAAATGGTTTCCTCAACGGTTTTTGTTGATTTTTTCACTGTTTCTTTGTCTGAAATCATAAAAATTTATGAAAATAAAAATAAAATATTTTATGATTAACTTCTCAATTTTCTCAAAACGCAATATTTAGATTTCCCATTCATAGTTATCTTCAAAAAAAACATAAAATTTTGTTTCGCCCAAACTATGATTCAATTTTTTACGCAACGTATTTATCCATAATATGATCAAATTATTCAACAATTTTTAATTAATTACAATTTTGAATTCATTTGTAAACTGTTTTCAGAAGGTAGTGCATAGTATCGTTTTTTTTAAGGTAAATCATAATGATTCAGTCGTTATATGCATAATCCAAGTTATTTCTCATCAATTCCTCATAAATAAAATTGGAGCAAAATATATTTAGAATTTGTGGCTCAATTTCAGGTTTTATCGATAGCAAATCTACAGAATATTTGTTTGATAATAGAAGCTATGGAAATCTATTGGAATCGTTTAAAAGATGATCTCAGGATGGAAATAGATTAAAGGCTGTGATGCCTCTGCTTTATACACATTGCAGACAAATACCGTATGCTATTTTAACTAAAAGACAAAAAATTATTTCTTGGAAAATATCAAAGTCTAATAAAAATCCAAGATTCTCAATATTTAAGCCAAACAAACATATGGGAACATAACGCCACAACACACATCTTTTAGAATTCTAACTGTGGAGCTCTGGTGCTCGAGGCCTCCATTGGGGAAAAACCATCACTTAGATTCACAAAATCTTTCGAACACCAAGATTCGTATTTCGACGAATCCTCTAAAACATAGCATCCCTATAGTCTATAGAGTATCCCCATAAAATATGAGGCCCCTCTCTGTTTTCATACAGGAAATTCTTCTTTTTCTGATCGTTTCTGTGATCTTATACTTTAACCTCTTCATAGGCTGCTTTTTGAAAATATATTTATCGGTTTTGAAATGATTTTCGTCAAGATTTGACATGCATTTTGATGAGTGTATCAACTCTGGGGGTCAGAACCAGATCAAACATGTATGAGCAAATATAACTCTTATGTGATGCCATACATAGTTGTAATGTTAAACATATATAATATCGTTTCATATTTTTCATTATCAATTTGATATCAGCTTATTATTGAGTAAATAGCAATATTTATTATAAATATATCACATTCCAACAACATAGTAACATATTACAAACAATACAAGCTCCTAATTGAATAATTGTTCAGTATCTTAATTTATAAATATATGAAATCATTGCGGAGACGACAATATACATAGATGTATGCACATATTACATGTTTTTAATGTGATACACCAACTTATACTCATAGCCTCCCAATGAAATTGTTGAAATTATTGATTAATAGAAATAAAGTATTCAAAAATAAAAACGATGGAAAAATAATCAGCAGCATATATACTATTTTATTAATGTAAACAATGTCAAATAAATTGTGAAAAAACGTGACTTTTAACCTTATCCGCTTTTTAAAATATGGTTTATTATAACATTTACATAATGGTAATGCTAATTTTGCCAATTTTGGTCACTAAAAACCAAATTTGAGAGTTAAAACACTTCTTTTTGATGTTGTGTGCTTTTTAACAAATAAACGTTATGATATGTCATGTAAAAATTTGTCATGTCAAATTGTTATGTAAACCAAAAAAAATAATTTGGAGTGAGAGTTCGATATATCAGTATGCTCATGTATGTGTATATAATGCCGAACTTTGCCGCGAAAATCTAATACCATGAGATATCAGTCTCAAAATTTAATGAGTTTTAATGAATGGTTAGAGTAGTATGATGTATGGCATGTAATGCAAAACTAAGCTAGGAGAGGAGAGCTAAGTAAAGTCGAAAATTGTGAATTCGATATATAAATAAGGTTATCGGCAAGATCTACATGTGTATTGTAAATGTGAAGTACTATGTAATGACATATGCGAATATATATCATGCCTGATGAGTCTCTAAAGTAATTTAAAGAAATAAATGAGGTGAAGGTGTAAATATATTTAAAAGATATAAAATTGCAGCGACTGAGCTCCGAAATCAAACACAGATATCAAAATGGATGATAGATACGAAATATCTAAAGTTGAATTTTGCTGATTTTTGAAAGTTCAAGTAACCTATAAGGAAAATGAAAGAAATGGGGAACCTTATTCTCAAAAGGAGCGTAAGTAAAGAAACAATTACACTTTTTCCTTTTCTTTTTTTGCGCCGTTTTGAGAATTGAGCGAAGCTAAAAACGGCTCAGCCGCTTACCTAGAACTTATTGAAGTTTAAAAAGTCCATAGGTTATGAAAAAATTAGACCGCACAATTGATTTTGATAACTTTTTGAAAAATTGAGAGGAAAGAATTTTTTCATAAATTATTTTGTCGAGAGACATTAGTGAGACACGCTTCAGGAAAAAATAATTGCGATATTCGGATTCAGCACACATAATGGATATCTAACGTGTTACTATAATTGAAAAATAATTCTAGATTCCAGTATCTCAAAATTTACTAGATTAAAACTACGTTTTTATTAAAAATATGGAAATAATATATATGATTTAATGGAAAATTCCAAAAAAAGTCAAATATTTTCTATATATATTTTATAGAAAAGGTGTTCTCACTAATAATTTTTCCAAAAAATGGGCTCTGGAGAAGAAAAGTGCGTTGAGCCTCAATGAAGCAGATACATTTAAACAAAGTACAACAAGTGTAACTATTGTGTATGGTTATAGTAGCTGATAATAAAAACTTCATCAAGATAATTTCAAAATAATTTATTTTTGGAGTTATCGACTTTCATTAGGAAAATATGTACATATAGGGTATACAATGTTTCAATCAATGTTTTATTTCATCTGTTTTTATAAAAAAATGGCTCATCAGATCAACTAAGGGAGAGAAATGTAACATGATGAGCCCAATTGGATTTATTGGTGTAACTATGGTGTCGAACATAACTTAAATTTTCGAGATACATATAACATTTTGCATAATTTGCAATTTTTGAATGATAAAAATATAATAGCAACGATATGCAGTTGATGATGAATGATACAATGAATGTTTAAATAGAATAACTTGACTTGAAAGGTGAGATGGCGTTGTTATCTCGTGGTTGATGTAATTTTGATCATTTTTGTTATGAAAGGGCAGTTCCATATAATGGATCCCTTCTAGATATGAAACTCATCAGGGTCAACTAGCATATAACGTATACCTCAATGTGTGTCAAAAATTAATATAGGAATGTCACAAAAACAATTTAGAGTTGTTTTGTTTGTGGTTGTGCTCTATATATGATTTTATATCTAATTTATAGTTAACATGTCGAAAAAAAGAAAAATAAAACATTTATCATAAATTTCAAGATATTTCGAATGTGTGATAGTGAGCGATGTTACTGGTTCGATGATACTCTGTCACATTATTCAACTATATCATATATATCTATATTTAAAATCTCAAGTCAAGCTGATGAGACAAAAGAGTGAGAACACCTTTATATAGATAACAATTTAGATTATTGTTTTTATCTTACGGCAGCGAGGTCCCGCTATGCTGTGGTGATATAATAACAAGTGTAGCATATATCTCATAAACCGAAAAAAATAATAAAAAATAAATGTTTAAAAAGGATCGCTTTCCAGATGAACAAGACATTTTGGAAAAGCTTGACCGCGTCCAAGATATTCCCAATACTGTTAGAGAGCTCACTGAAGCGATTCTAGAACTAATGAACACGCCTTTCGAAGAATTAAATAGGCGCCAAAAAGAATTCGTTATAGATACTCTTCCTGATGTATTTACTGATATTGTAAAACTCAACAAGCCCTCGAAAAAGATAAATATGGAGATCGGTCTCTTCACGGAAGCGTATTTGAAATTAACATCGACATACAACTTAAGAAAAAACCTTATTCACGTCATTGGCAAAATATTCGATAGGCAAATGAGAGAATTCAAGCTAAGAATGATCGGTGAAGTCAGCGAAGAAATCAAAGAAAAATTCTTCCAGTTTAGACCTGATTTCGATTGCTTGTTACAACCAGAACAGAGACCACACTGCAATCAAATCGTAAAAGACATCATCAATCAGCTATTTTCCGCTGGTATTATCGCAAAAATGTTTGAAATTATCAAAAACAAAACAACAAATCCAGACATATTCGCAGAATTTATCACAATATACTCAGGAATCGAATCATCACTGGTAGATGAAGTTATTTCGCTAATGTTGCCAACAATTATCGATGAAATAATATGTTTGTTATATCAGCAGCAAACAGATTTTTCAGGAATGTGCACATTCTTGGCGAAGCATTTCAGAGTAAATAGTTTTTACGCAGGACAAATTCTCGAAACGTTATGTAAAATGTCGGAAGTTGGAGGTTATACAATTCGTAAAGAAGTCGTCTCAGAAATTATTACTATCGCCACCGATCCTAAAAATCAGTCATTAGTTGCAGAAAACGCCGAAATAATTAAAAAGACTTTTGTTGATGCGATCAATATTAATCAAAACCAATTAATTCTCGACAAAATATATAATTTCTTACCAAAATTTTCGGAAATATGCTCTTTTTCAGTTGAAGATTTAGAATCAGCGATTGAAAAATCGAATGGTTCGTGTCCTACATCAATGATAATAAATATTATACCGAATCTACAGGATGCACATCTTGACAAGTTCACAACTTTCTTAATTACAAACAAATATTATTATCCGGACTTATTTTCAAGTTTAATGACAAGAATTCGCACTCCATCAGCAAGAAAATTACTCAGCTATATGCTCGAAAACAAAGAAATGCTTTTCAAGATCGGATTAGAAGGATTCAAAATGACCGCGAATATTAAAACATACATCTCTGAAATTACGCCAGATTCACCAGATATTATCGAAGGACTCAGTTTATTCTATCTTAAGTCACCAAAAATTGAAACATTTCACGATTTTATTTTCGCAACAATTCGAACTCTTCCTGAAGCACCACATCTCATAAACGTTCTCATGAATCTCACGAGTACAATGACGAGATTCCCGTGTGAACAAGTTTTGACAGATGTTTTTTGTTTCTTCTTCGAAAAATTCTCCGAGGAAGGATCGAAATCATGGGTTATTCAGCTTCTTCCTGTCATCAAAGCATGGATTGCTGAAGCTCCGAGCATTCCTTCACCAATATTCTTCGAAAAATTCAAGACGTTAAACTTCCAAACATGTCCAAATGAAATTCCTTCATTATTTAATATCGTCGTCACAAAATCTGAAGACAAATATGGTGCTATCGACCTTTTGATGAATATCACCAGCTCTGATGTTCCAATTCGTCACGTTCGTTGGGTTATCACTGAGTTATTCAGCAGAATTACTGAGAATCCTGAAATAATGACAACAGCGTGTTCATTGATCATCTCTAACATTATGCCAAGTCATTTGCGGATGATTTACGAAGCTGCGAAATTCGAGGCAGATTTTTTCAGATTAGAGGAAACTAATTTCGGTCTTGTTCAAAAATTCATCGTTAAAGAGAACGAAAATGAACCAGAGAAAGAAATAAATCTTTCGCTTACTTCAATGCATTCTTCACGCAGAATTTATGCAGCTGTTTCAAAGCACACTGGAATCCCAATTGATGAGCTTCTCTTATGGAATGCAGATCCATTAAACGAGTTTGTTATTCCATTTGGATGCCCGCTCACATCACTTCAATTATCATCGACAACATCAATAATATTATCGGTTGAAAAGACAAAAGATAAAATCATTCACCAGAAATTATACGACGCGAACTTTTTGACTTGTTTATCAATTCCAGAAAACGTAGAAATAATAAGTAAGCACATTTCTGAATATCCACTCCTATATAGTGTTGCGGAGCTTATTCATGATTTTCCCAACTTACAAAAAGTACCTCTTGATATTCTCGGAAACAACCTTCAATTTGTTAGCAAACCAACACATCATCTCTTCACAGGTGCCCTCAAAGCGCGTGTTGAAAGCGGTCAGATAACACCAGATGATGTTTATTTTGCTGCCTGTTATATTGCAGAGCATCTTTTCGACTCGGTTTCTTTGACAACATGCTGCGATGTTCTTATTCAGTGCGGAGTTAAGATTAAAGTCAGTTTAGAAACCGCTGAGATGTTAATGCTCAGAGCCGAAGACAGTAGAATCAGAGAAATGGCCATCCAAATACTCGATATCCAAGATCCAGCGATTATTGTCAATTTAATTGACAGAAGTCGATTACTCGAATACAGAAGTCATTCTAACCAATTATTCAGATTTGCGAAACAGTTTAATATTCCAAGTACAGTATACGAAAGTTTCTATAGTGATCTTAAGCAGTTCGAGATGAACTTAGTTTGGGACATCGATGAAACATTCATTGGTTTGTTGGATTTAATCGAGCCAAAGAAGGAAACCATCCAACTCACTATCAACAGATTATTCACACAGCCAACATGTGCATCATTCATGAATCCATTCCTTCAGACACACGAATCAAGGACTGCTGCTTATAAATTCCTCAGGAATGAAAACGCTTTACCGTTCATTGCAGCATTCGTTCAAAAACTCAAACAGACACCCACATCATTGCAACCATTCTCAGACGATTTCACACCACGTGGTCGCCTTGGTCTCCTTAACTTCTCTACAACTTGCTACATCAACGCGGTTTTGCAGAACATGGTTGCAATGCCAAATATCATGGCACCACTTTTGTCGATGCCAAGTTCAGGACTCACTCCTTTCGTTATGGAGCTGAGAAACCTGTTAACATTGATCAGATACGGAAGAGGCACTCCTCTAAAGATCACAAACTTCACAGAAACGGTTCCAGAGTTCTTCGAGCCAAACATGCAACAAGATGCTCACGAATTCTTCGATCTCGTCATCAACAGATTAACTAAAGAAATTCCAAACCCAGAAGTCATCAACGAGCAACTTTGCGGCAAAATCAGAAACGATATCCTTAATTCTAAGACAGGAGAAGTCATTACAACAAGTGTTGAATCATTCTATTATATCACACTCGCGATCAAAGGCCTCAAGAATATTAACGAAGCTTTCCAGAAGTACTTCGAAGACTCAGAGATTTCCAGTGGATACAGAATCGAAAGCGGCGAAATCGTTCCTGCTTGCAGAAGGAACAGAGTCGAAAGCTGGCCGAACTACATGGTCTTGCAATTAGAGAGATGGGACTACACATACGCAAACCTTGAGAGAAGCAAGTTAACACAGGAACTGCAGTTCCCTGTTGAATTAACTCCACCGGAATCGACAGAAAAGTACCAACTCTCTGGCGTTGTTGTCCATGAAGGTGAAGCAGAGAGAGGTCACTACACAGCCATCGTTAGAAGTGAATCAGGAAATGATTGGTACTTCTGCAACGATCAGGATATTGTTAACTTTGATCCAGCAAATCTCGGCCCATGGTGCTTCGGCGCATCCGAGCCCAAACTTGGTGAAACAGTGTGGACTGGATATCTTTTGTTCTACAAGAAGATCGGACTCGAGGAGGTCTTGAAGCCACAGATTAATCCAGATTTGGAAGTCTTCGTCGATGAATATAATGACACATATTGGCCCGCACAGTGTTTGTATTCTCACCAATTCATCAGCTACGTCGAAGACTTGATTTTACAGAAAGAACAGACTGATATGACTCTTGACATCATCTTCAGGACGTTCTTCAGAGTCGCTTTGGTTAACGAGAAATATCTCGCTAAGTGGTCGGATATGCTCTCCAAGTATATCTTGAACGATTACAATCGCTGCAAGGTGTTCTTCCAATACATTAAGAACCTCCTTGGAAACCAGTTCCCGAACGTTCTCTCGATTAGTGATAATGTCGCAGAATATCTCGAAGAAACTGTTAAGAATGCAATATCGATGTTGAACGATACAACAGAACATATTAAGACCCTCCTACAAGGCCTTGACTACGGCACACACAAGCGCGCAATGGTCTTCGCTCTCGACATCATTGCATTCTGCTGCGACAACTTAAATGTTGAATGGTCGCAAGAAGAAGTCGCTTTGATGTCAATGTCACTCTTGTTGACGATGGATATGCAGAAAGAAGTCCAGAGATCAACAGGCAACGTTTACTTCACAGCATTCGATAAACTTGCACGAGTTCTCTGTGATGCTGTAAAATCTCCATCGTCTGCGGAAGTCATCGCAAACTTTTTGGATGTCAACATGTTGAACAGAATTGTCGACAGCTTGAAGATGTCGAGCAACTTCATGGCTCTACTCGTCATGGTCGCTAACACACGTCCAGATTTGCTGGAGCACTTGATTGATGCACATCCACGCGTCCAGACAATCGTCAACTCAGCAATTCCAAATCCAATTGGTGGAACAAATGAAATCGCGATGACATCAGATGTCACATTCTATTTCAATCACTCAAACGATACAATTTTCCACCACGACATCCACGTGAGAAACAGAACACTCGAAACTCTCAAGATGCTCGTTGGACAACCAGAACCACACATCCTTCACTTCATTTCACGAAGACCATATGATAGAACGATCCCAATTCCGAAAGTCACCGCTGAATCATCATTTGCACACCACATTCTTGATCAGTGCAATGCATTCCTTGAAGTCATTGAGCACGATGCGCACCGTGGTTGTGAGTTCATCATTTTGTTGCAGAGCGTTGTCAGCTTAGCTCCAATGTCAACACGCGATGTTTTCGGCAAATTAATTGGTCCAATCATTGCTGACAAATCTGGTGATCTTCTTGAGCAGTTTATGCCAATCATTCACCATTTGGTTGCCTTTGATCCAGGAATTCTCGAAACACTCAATGCCGAGCAGCGTGAAGTGTTCAGGAACATGGCGCAGCCAACAATTTTGGATGTTGAGCTTGTTCTCATGGCCCCTCAGGTGTTCGCTGGTTCCTGGCTTCTTGGCGAATGCGTTGAGTTCGTGATGACGATGCTTTCTGAAACAGAAGCCAGTATTTCATTAATCAACTTATTAGCGGAAATGAAGTGCGAAGTTAGATGCCCAAGTGAAGCTCACGCGTTGTGGGCACTTAAACCAGCCATTAAGATGGCGGAAATCGGATGCTGCGACAGAGATCAGCTCGTCAAGTTCATGGCGAGCGCCCTGAAGTTCGCAAAACCAGTAGGATTATGCCTCCACATGCCGATTGTTATAGAAGCACTGCAGAAGATTAAGGATATTAACCCAGAGATTGCAGATAACTATGTTAAGAATTTGTTATAAATTATTTTTTATATTTATATATTAATAATGCATGAAATAAATATGTTTATGTATTATCATATTGAAACAAAATAATTAACGATAAAAAAATAAAACTACCGTTCAAGATTGTGTGAAATCCTGTCCTTGAACGAAATCAATAAATTAATGTCATCATCAACGCAGTTCTTTCTATAAATGTGCTTGTTAGGTCGTTGATTTGAAGCCATTACGTGAGATTGGAATATTGAAACTAACTGTTTTCTTCTATAAATAACAACAATGGTCATAATGATCAATGAAACAGCCTGAAGGGTCATCGTAAAATCAAGACGGTAAGCGTAATGTCCTAAATCAACGAATAGGAAGTTGTTGACGTAGTTCAGAACGCCTGGGAATACCTTGTAATCGAAGTAGTCGAAGCCGTTCGCAAGGCGCTCGACAACACCTGGAAGTACAGTAGAGACATTAACAATGAGAATCTTTGATGCATTAATATACTGGAGCTTTGTTTCGTTGAATTTTGTGAGAAGATTTGTTGACTCGTCTTTTATTGATTGCGTGGAAGCACCAGAATTGTAAAGTTGTTTTGATTCATCAACATCTGCTTGAATTTGTCCTTTTCTGTTTGCGATAATGTCTCCATGAAAGCATCGATTGCAGTGATGAAATCATAGTCCATAAAGCCGCGTAGTGTGTCATTCTCCAATGTCGACAAAATCGAATTCATGTTGTCACTGTAAAATGTTGAAACTTTCGAAAATTTTAAGTTATCAGCGAATGTAACCATTGTGTTCTCAAATGAAGGATGGCGAATACTTGAAAGTTCAATAGCCTGCGAAAAGCTTGTTCCATATACTGCTTTCCTGCACTTTGAGATCATGTCTCCTGTGATTTCGTCAATTGTTATCGACTCGAAAACGATGCAGTCATCGTATAAGTCATCAGAAACGAGAGAAATATTGATTGGAGGAATCGTGATGTTGCTAAAGCCAATGTTTTTGAGTGCTCCAGTAGCGATATTTGCTATAACTGGATCATATGTAATATAAATCTCGTAGAAAAACAGTCCAATGGTGTGGAACATTATACCGCAAAAAATATAAACTAAAAGCAAGAAAGATGGGCAAATTGTTGGATATTTCGCTAAGCACCTCGAAATGCGAGTGTTGACACTCAAAATCATCAAATGAGAAATCCAAACTTAAAAGATAAAAGCAAAAAATGAAAAAAAAAACAATGATGTAGAGCTAATTATAGAAAACATCGACATTACCAAAGAGAACCTGTGAAACTTCGTCTTTTTTCGATATGTTTATATAGTAATCAAGTGAACGATTTCCGAGATAAATCTTAGAAGTCGAAGAAAAGTCTGTTAAAACGTTTTTGTGCTCGTTGATACGCTTTGCATTGTCAATTGAAGCATTTGCACCATTTAAGAAATGGTTTGAGCCATTTACGACAAGAATTCCTTTTGATGATTCATTAACTGTGATTTTGAAGATTGTTTGTACAGAATTTGGAGATTTCTGATGAATGTTGTCGATTTTTTCATTGAATTTCGTAATTCTTCTGGTTTCGTCAATCATTTTGTTATATTTTGTCTTAAAACTTTCAGCAGAAGGAGATAAGTTACCTCTTGCAGCTGCATATAATTCCTTGAATGTATTAGCATATGTAGAATAGTTTTCCATCTTATTATCCGTGAATTTTGCAATTGCTTTAATCATATTGTCCATTCCTTGAACAATTGAGTCACCGATGTCCAGAAGGTACTGAAAAATGTAATTCACCTTCCACGTGTGATTTGAACTCAAAGAGTGCGATAATCATAATAACTGCTCCACTACCTGAAAGTATCCACGCAAGGCCCCAAGGACACCATAAAGTATCTGACGCACTGGGAACGTATTTCTTTGGCAAACAAAAATGGCCCTGAATGAAGATGAAAATAATAAAAAAAAACAAAAGGAAAAATACCCAATAAAACATGAATAAGTTTGAGAACAAGATCGTGTTCACCTCCTTCAGAAACTCTGAAAGCTCTGATTCATTGAGGCCATCACCGGTCAAAGATGATAATGTAAAGTATTGAACAATATCAGGAAGAGCTGATTTTCTCACTTCTTCACTCGTTGCTGTCTTGTTGCTAATTGTTGTCGGGTTATCAACAGGAACTGGCACTGTTGTTAAATTTCTTCCAAAAATCTTCGATGGATTGAGTCTGAGATGTGGAATCCACTATTGAAATTGTTTTTTATTGTGTTTGCGACGATAGTAAGATCGAGATCGTTTTCTGATAACCCCAAATATGGAATCATGGCCAAAAGTTTGGGAATAATGAGGGTTAATTTGTACCAAGGATGGGCAGGAATGTCCAAAGTTCTGGCAGTTGGGAGAGACTTTGAACTTAGTCCTACATCTGAAAAAAAAGATTTTGGAACAATCTCAGAAAACTTTGAAATTGCATATTCCAACACGGTAACTATAATACTATATATTGCATTAATTAGTAAGTTCGACGTATAGATCCCACTTTTTCCCAAAGTATTGGGGATGCAAAAACTTATCGGTCCCGTATCCCAAACCTTAAAATATGTCATTTTTTTCATGATCAAAAGTGAATTTTTAAAATTAATAGAAATTTCCGAGTCATCAACAATCGACTAAAAACAAAAATATAAGCATAAATAGGGGATCCAATCGAAAATATGAAGCAAAAATTCGAAAATGAAAATAGAGTCGAAAAGAGTTGAAAAATGTTATCTATGTGGCCAAGGTATAAAAGGTTAAAGGTAAATTGATGGCAATACAAATTCAAAAGAAGCAAATTGCATTAATTTATTGAAATTTGAAATTTACTCATTCAGAACGAAAAACACCTTCCCACATATTCTGTTGGAAGAGGTTTAATGTTAAGTAAAAAGTTAAAAACTCTAGATGAAAAATATAAGATCAGGAATCAAAAATTTTAAAAAATGGTTCCGCTGGGGCTCGAACCCAAGACCTTAGCGTTATCAGCACTACGCTCTACCTACTGAGCTACGAAACCAATCTGTTGGAATTTCGTAAATTATACCTATCATAAAATATTTAACATTTTATCATTTAGTTTCTTTAATTTTCAGTTTTAAACTTAACAGTTTTGTCTGTGTTCCTGGCCAATCACATATTTTGAAAATTTATTAACATTTGCTCTCATCGTCAATTTCAACATCAATTATGATTTCATTCTCTTATGGTTTTGTAATTGATTTTTTACTAACAATATTGAGATTACATTCAACCAATTTTTTGTAAATATCTTTTATATATGTAAAATTACATATAATTATATATATGATAGACTGTCTTTAAGTAAATCGAAATATCAAACAAAATCATGATATTGATCAGTAAACTATCGAGATAGACGTGGTTTTTCATTAATATTTTGGCTACAATTACAGCTTATTGCAGTAGGTCTACCATTTTCACCCCATCAATTTTGAAGAATAAATTTTGTTCATTTTCAAATTTTTAGTTTTTTGGGCTCTACATATCATAATAAGCATAGGTTGTTTATTTCTTTTCAATCGATGGCCGAACAATCTCTCAATCTCGAAAATTTCAATAGAGCTCTCCAAAACAGGATAGACGTGATCAATACGGTACAGTGATACCTCACGCTTAAAGATTGCAATTTTTGGTTATTTTTTTATCATGATCGGTCATTACAGCGGATTCCTGAAGCGCAAAGGTGCTTTTTTCGGAATGTGGACTACCTTCTATTGCGAGGTTAAGGACAGCGAGTTTATAATCTACAAAAGCAAAGATAACCCGATTATCGAGAGAAAGATCCAAATTTGTCCACAAACTGTCGCTGTTCCGCTCGACAAAGAGCCGATAAAGTTCAAGATAGAGTCACCAGGCGATTCCCCACTGCAATTGCAGGCTGAAACAGAAGATATCGTAATGGAATGGATATTAGCAATTAAATCTCAAGCAATTCAAGACCACACGACGACAATGGATGACTTCATCATATACTCAGTCCTGGGAAGAGGATTCTACGGGAAGGTTATGTTGTGCCAAAAGCGAGGAGGAAAGGAATTATACGCGATAAAGTCAATCCACAAGGCGAGGCTCGTTAAGCAGCACAAAGTGCACACAGCTTTCAGAGAGAAAAACGTTTTAATGAAGATTAAGCACCCATTTATTGTAAGTTTATCTTTCGCTTTTCAATCATTGACCAAATTCTATCTCGGCCTGGAATATGTTCCCGGTGGTGAACTGTTCAGATATCTCCAAAAGAAAGGCCCGCTGCCGATAAAAGAGGCAAGATTTTACGTAGGCGAGATTGGCTTAGCTTTGTCGCATTTGCACTCGCAGGGTGTAATTTACAGAGATTTGAAGCCTGAAAATGTCCTTTTGGACGAAGAAGGACACATCAAGTTAACAGATTTTGGTTTGGCGAAAGATACTTCGAACGACTCAACGACGAACACATTCTGTGGCACAGCTGAATACATAGCGCCCGAAATAATCAGGAAAGAAGACTACTCTTTCGCTATTGATTGGTGGTCCTATGGATGCTTAGTCTATGAGATGTGTTTTGGTCAGACGCCGTTCTACGACAACAATAAGAGTCGCATCTTCACAAGAATTGAGGTTGAAAATCCTTATTTCCCGCCGAACGCTGATCCAATCATTGTCGATTTTGTCTCTCACTTCTTGACTAAAGACCCGACAGCGAGAGCGACATTCGATCAGATGAAGGAACACAGGTTCTGGAATCACTTGGACTTCAATGCACTTCTTAATAAGCAGATAAAGCCAGATTTTGTTCCAATTGTCGATGACAAAAGAATCCCTGATAACTTCGATTCTCAGTTCACAATCGAAACACCATGCGACTCGCTTGCAACACCGCCAAATTCAATCAGAAGTAACCAATTCTACGGATTTTCGTTTGTTGGCGATCTTGGAAGCATCAATGATGGAAAGCAAATCCCAATATCTCCACTTTTAACTTAATTTGTTTTAATTTTTATTTTATTCGAATAAAATTTGTTATGAATTCTCTTTATGATATAATTGAGATAACATATTTTTGATCTTTGTTGCTGAATCCATATTCGTTTGCTTTCTTATCATTGATAAAGTAACAAATATTTTATAATTCAACAAATAAATCATTTTTTCACATGGTATGATGATGTAAAATTGCTATAATCAATCCGTGTTAGCAATTGTATAATCAGAAATATGTCATTGCAGTCATAATCACGAGATATGAAAAAGATGACTTTATTAATTAATTATATATCAAAAAGCTATATATGTTCATATAGCACTGCATGATGCTAATGTATGGATTATATAATAAATAGAATATGTTCGAGATATATTTTGAGAAAATTTATAAAGTGTATAAATGTGCAAAACAGATATAGTTCACTTTGTCATGACTTAGATAGTGGTTTTATATTGCTAAAAATGTTAAAAACAATTATTAATCCAAAAATGTGTATTTAAATCAATAAAATGGATTGAATTTTTAAATCAAATACATACAAATTTATTCAATAGTACAAAATTCGTCGAAAAGTCCAAAGCTATCCTCAATTTCGAAGCTATCTAAGACGTCGAAAGTTGGAATTGGATTAACAACTGTTGGCGCTTCATTTTTGATCCTGTTGCAGATCACTTTATATCTGTTCTTTGTCTGTATATCATTTCTTCCATCGAAGTACTTTGAGATCTCTCTCCATTTTGGATACATCTTTGGGACCAAATTCATCAACAAATCGTCCTCCTGTTGGGACCATGGAGAGTGGTTGACTGTGGGGGCCAAGTACCTCATCCACCTGTCTCTGCACTGCCTTTTGTTCCTTCCTGGCATCTTAGAAGCGATTAACTTCCAGTTGCTGTCGCCGTACTGTCTTACAAGCTCCCTCAGCTTGTTGTCGTCCCTCTCATCGAATCTGTTGTATACGCTTGACATGGTATTCCACGAAAGATGAAAAAATGAATGAATTATTTCTTTCTCAAAATTGAGAAGGGTCGGCTAATTTGACATATTCAATTTTTTGTTAACTGCTCTCAAATATTTCTCTCGCTTAAAAACATAAAATAGGCTCTATATGTCCAAAAAACCCTGATTTTACAATTTTTGAGAAAAATTTAAAATATCGTCTAAAATCTGAATGTTGGCACGTCGTATATAGCATCTTTGGGACCCATTAAAGTTATTTTCGCGGGAAAAGCCACATTATCTTAAAATTTTGGAATTGTAAAAAAGATGTGATATGGCCAATCGTTTGATTGACGAAATTTGGTGTCTTTTGGACGTTTGGAATATGTTTCGAAAAATGTTTTTTCTTCAAAATAACTATTGTCAATAATATCGCAAATGAGTTTTTGTTTTTATCGATGATATATTGTTTTTGTGATACTTTTTGATTGCCGTTGATCAGCACATGGTGTTACCATCATGATTTTACTTTAAAAAACACTATTTTCAATGATTAAATTAATATTTTTCCTCACAATGCATTATATAAGATTTATATTGGCGTACATCAATTCATATTTTTTATGCAAAACAGTTATATCAATTATATCGTAATAATGTCTTTGTTTCAATTAATTCCAAAATTATTTTCATATTTTGATTAGTTTTTAGGACTAATAAAGGTAATAATCAGCATAACTCAATCATTCAAAAATTTTAGAATCATTAAATACGGATTAAATCGACTATTCATTATCTTATACAAATAAATTCAAACATTTATTTAGCCAAATGCATTGATGACGAGAGATTTATATATAATGAAAACGAATTAAATGTTCCTGCTGTATATGCATGAAAAATGTTTATTTTTTTTCATGAATCAATATATTTATAATCTTTTTCAATTCCAACAATATAAAATCACTTTATGGGTCAAACAAAAATAGTTTTCATATATATGCCCTTGAATATTAAAGATTATTTTTATTTTCAATATTTTCTTGTATGTGAACTAATAACATATCAAATACTTTAATCATAGATTTAAATATTCCTTTTAAATATGTTACTAATATAAACAAGTTATAAAATTAATCAATGATAAAGATAACAAATATTCTATACGAATCTATTGTTATAATACAATTTCAGCTTCATCAATCAATCACAATAATGATTTTTTATTAATGTGAATAATTTATGTTTATAGATCAACAAATTGCAATGTTGAGTTGAATATTTTAAAACAAATTTAATAATATGGACATATAATTCAATTTATATACTCAAAATATGATGTTATAAGTAGTTGCGTCATTTGCAAAATTAGATTCCAAACCGAAATTTAAATTTATAACGATGATATATTTCTTTTATACTAAAAATGAACTTTAATTGAATTGCTTTATGCCTTCTAATGTATTAAATAATGTAAAAATATATATACATTTTAAATATTTATTCACACAAACAGCTAATTCTTTTTATCATCTGCTCATAATCAAGCGTGTCAAGTTCAGTGCGGGTAGAACTTAGATGAACTTCAATTCCATATTTTTGAGATTTTTCAATTAATATTGGAATCAGAGAATATGCATGGACGTTATTCACAAATTTTGCCGCTGATGCAACTTTTTCTGCTGTGTTGGCGTTGTTTGTAACCCATTTTGCAGCAATTAAAATATTTCTGGAAGCAATGATGTTCTCATCAGCAACATTGGTCCTCCACATATCAGCGGTTCTTTTCAGACATTTCTTGACATCAGAAAAGTGTCCAACATCAATTTGCAAAATTTCATTAAGTTCATCTCTATAAAACTCGCTAGATTCAGTAAATCCGCATACATCGCTAAACAAGGCACAGAATGCAATGGAAGTTGCTCGAACTTCAGTAAATCCAATATCAAATTGCATTAAAATGCTTGCTGCTTCTTTCCACTTTCCCGATGAAACTAATGATTCAACAACAAGTGGAAGATACTGTGAATTTGGAGGCAGACATTCAGCAAATCGAGATGAATCTTCTTTGCCTAATGAAGTGTAAACAGATGCAGCAACATATGGCCACTTTGTTTTCAGTGCCTTAGCGAGTCCATTTTCCTCAGATAAAGCTGCATGAACTGTTGATTGAGGATGTGGATCTGCAAGATTCGCTGCGTGCTTCCAGAGCTCAGGTGTGTCTTCGAGAATGGCCTTCATGGCGACGGCTGATGAAAGAATTGATGGATCGTCTAAATTTTTAGCTCCATCAATTGATTCGTTAATTGCAAGAACAGAATCGTCTTTTAGACCGATTTCATTGTATATTTGCGATAAGGCCACTGAGGAACGACTCCTTATACTCTCGTCACTTGATTTAGACATACTCAAGCATAATGAAGAAGCTTCTTCAAGAGCAAGTGATGTTTTTCGTTCATTTGAGTGTTTAATAGCGAGATAAAGTAGTGCTTGTGGAGACTTATCGCTGTATTTCCGTAAAAGCTGCTCAAATTCTTCATCATTTTGCGTTGGTATTGGATATGAAGGGAATGGAGACAAAATTGTAGGGAGTGGTTTTTTGTTGAATAGATAATCTGGCTCTAGAAGCAGAGGAATTGGGTTTATTTCATTATTTGATATCCAATTCATAAAATTCGCTGTTATTTTGGCGACAGAGAAAATTGGAGTCACATCAAGATTATGAAGGTTGTTGTAAACAATAATTCCAAGTGGAGACTGAACGCTGACCTTTATTCGGTTCATTAATTCATTTATTTCTTTCACAACCATTATATAAGATTTCAAAAATAGTGCAACGTAGTTCTGATATGAATTTTGTACATTTTCTGAAGAATTTTCAATGATATTCTTGAAATGTCCGAAAGAAATATCTTGATGACGCGAAGCTTCGCAGATTTTGAGGAAATCCGTCATAATTTCGAGGTTTGTCGCATCGTCCATCTCATCAACAAATTCTATGAACGATGACGCAAGGAAAAGTGCGCAAATGTCTTCGGGTTTCATATTTTTAAACGTTCATTTTTTCATATAAATTACATGCCCAAAATTTAATTTATATGACAAAAACATTTGGCAAATGATATTTTATATGTCAAATAGAATATTACATGGCAAATAGTTATGTGTCAAATTTTAAATGTTTACTTGTCAAATTAACCCTTTACCTGACAAAATTGTATTTTATGTGTCAGATAATATGATTGCATAACAATTTTTAAAATTATGTGACAACAATTAAAAAATGATATTTCAAAAAAAAATTTTAATTAAATTTTTATTCTGAGGTAAATGATTCCCGAAAAAATAAAATTTGTTTATTCAACAATGTTGTGAACATTGAAGAATCCTTCTATTGCGTCTTCTTCGAAGTCCTTATTGAATGGATCATCTGTATCACCAAGAACTGATGTTGTCCATAATGGGTTATCATTAGTAACTGGACCATTAGAAGATGTATCTGGGATATGAAGTACTGTTTCTTCATTCATTTCGACAGCAGAATCTTCTGTTTCTTCGCCGCCCTTCTTCTTGTTGACAAGGACGATGATAAGGATAATTGCGAGAAGCAAAATGAGACCACCACAAGCAGCACCGATGATAATTGGAAGCATATTGTTCTTCTTGGAATCATTACCAGAATCGGCTGAAGCCTCTGTTGCCACAGTAATGTAAACTGTAACATATGTGATTGTCATTGACTGTGTTGGCACTTCGTAGTACAAGGTTGTTGATAATTCTGACTTATCAATCGTGACTGTCGTAACAGTAGATGTCGTAGTCATAACTGTTGTGAATACGCTGGATTCAGTCTCAGTAGCAGATGAGGTGAGTGTTGTCTTCTTGTTAGGATCTGGAACCAATGTTCTTCTTGGAAGTGGAGACTGTGATGGAGAAGGCCAGAGTGTGGCAATAGGAGTTTCTGTTGGAAGTGGAGTTGCAGTTGGAAGTGGGGTTGGTGAGGCCAATGGAAGGATATAGTATGTGGCTGTTTCTGTTGGTGTATTTGTAGCAGTGAGTGTATTTGTGTAGAATGATGATGTCTGATAAATCCATGTGTATCCACCAGTATATGTTGTTAGAGTAGTGATAATTGAGTTAGTGAGTGTAACAGTGAGTGTTGTCTTTGCTTGGCCATCAATTGTGATAACAGTAAACATATTTGTTGGTGTTTGGGTGTAAGTATACATATTGGAGATGGCTGATGGAATTGATGCCCATGTTGGAGTCAATGTCTGGACATATGTGTTAGTGATAAGAGATGAAGGATGACTTACAACTGTAACCTTTAAGAAAGGATCACCATTCTTGGAAGAGTTCATGACAGGGATAATTGTAAATGTAGATGTATCTGTATTGGTTGTAACTTCAGTAGCTGCAGAGATAACGACAGGGCTGAGTGGATTACCTGAGAGAACAGTTGTTGTAATTGTAATCATTGATATATTTGTGTACGTGTAGATGTTTGTCATAACTCCATTTTGAAGAGTGTTTGTGAATGTAGATGTTGGGCCAATGGTTGCAGTTGGCACAAAGTATTCTTTGCTTGGGAATACAACCATGACACTACTCTTTACGAATGAAATAACTGTATTTGTATAGATTGGTGAATTGGATGGCTCCCATACCCATGTGCTACCTGGGCCGAGAGATGGATTTGGTGTTATAGATGGCGTAATCTCTGGTGTACCTGGTGGCTTAGCTATAGTTGATGATGCATAAGCATTGCTTCCAGAAATAACATTGTACTGGGTAGAAACAGTACTGGATATTGGAAAAACTGTCAGTGTGGCATCAGTGGTGATTTGAGTGAATGTTGGAACAAGAGTGACTGTCCATGTGCCTGTTGGTACTCCTCCGATTGTTGTGATGAATAATGTTGCACTACCAGTGTAAGTGAGGATTGTAAGACTCTCTTGGTTACCTCCGTACTGAGTTCCTGAGAAAACAATTGTATTCGTCTGAGCATTTTGTTGAACAAGTGTCTGAACAGTGGAAAGAGAATAAGTGAACGTATAAACTGCGGATTCACCATTTGTTTCTGTTGTGTAGGCAGTGAAGGTTTTTCCGTTTTCGATAACTTTGGAAACATATGATTCCATAACCTTAGGATCATTCGTCTTATAGTCAATGAAAGTATAGAAGTATGTATCAGCAATTGTGTAGGTAAAGACTGGTTTGTTATCCAAAATAGTGTATGTGCTAGTGTAAATTGTATCCTTCGTGTAAATCTCAAAGATGGAACTCTTTGTTAAAGTTGTACTGTTTTTACTGTAAGTTATGTATGTAGTGTCTGTTTCAGCATATGTTTCTGTGATAGTACTTGTGGAGATAACGAGAAGATTCTTTGTTGCTTCTGGAATAATAACATCTGATGGTCGAGCAGCTAAGTTGGTCGTTGAAAGAATGTATGAAACAATAGTTGTAGCAGCAGCATTTGTAGCTGTTTCGATAGCAGCAACATTTGATTCTGTGTAACCTGGAATATCAAGGATACTCTCTGTGGCAAAGAACCATGACAATGAAGTTGAAATTACATTGGTCATTGTCATAGTAGCTGTAGAAGTTGTGGTTTCAACGATAGCATTATTTGACCAAGTGCTGATTGGATATTGAATGATTGTGAGTGTGTTCTTAGTTGTTACAGTGCCGACTGGGATCTGTGATTTCGTTTTAATGAGATGGTAAGTGGATGGCGATAATGTGGTGAAAGCAACTGTTGTTATTGTAATTGTAGCAGCCTGTTTATCGACCTTGCTAACGCCTGAATTCGTAACAATTGTACTAAATATACCATTTTGAATAATAGTTTCGGTCATTCCGTTGAATGATGTTTCAATAACAGTATGGATCCATGTTCTACCTTTATTCAGCTTTGTAACATGCTGCGTAACAGTCATTGTTGACGTCCAGATGTAATTGTTGTTGTGGAATGTTGACTTGTAGATTCCTATCTGTGTCCAAATGTTAGAAACGAATTCTGAAGGAATATCTGTAGAGTAATACTTAGTTAAAACAGTGGTTATTGTGTTAACGTTAGCATACGCCAATGATGGACCCGTCGTCTGGGTATAAAGGATATCCGAGAAAGACTGTTTAGGAATATCAGACATTGGTGTTAACGGTGCTGGATCAGGATACTTGGAAAGTGTGTACGCTAAAATCGAAACAGTTGTAGAGGATGCAATGATAGCTGTTGTAGATGTCTGCTTAACAACATTGATAACAGAGTTCGTCACATAAATATTGGTTGGGACTTGAACAGTTCCTAAGATATGTTCCGTAAACTTGTAAGTAATTGTCTTAGCGCCATTTGCAAGGTTCGTGAAGCAGAAGGTAGATGTCATTGTGAAAGAGGCACTATAGAAGTTTGTGAGTGTCTTCTGTGTAATATCGGCCAGGGTGATTGTTGATTCTGTGTATGTGTATGTTGAACCTGCAGCGTTTGTCATGTAATAAGATGAATCTGTCGTACTTAGTGTCAGCATAGCAGAGGCATAAATTGTGTCTATAGTTTTAGTTAATTGTGAAAGAGTCTCCTTAGTATACTTTGTAACGTATGTGACGTATGAAAGGAATATTTGACCGTCGGAAACAGAAGAATATGTTTGAGCGAATGTTGTAACTGCTGTATAAGTATATGTTGCTTTTGTATAAGTGAATGTGTTAGAAATCGCTGGAACATAAATAATTGTGTATGTGTTGGCTGTTGCTGACTGGAAGCCGGAGTAGTAGTAAACTGTTTCGACTTCAACATAAGATGCGGTATATGTTGTAATCTGTGTATTTGTGTTTGTTGTTGGAAGTGATGGAACATATCCTGTGTACTCGGATGGCGTTGATATAGAAACAGCAACTGTTGTAAATGTGTTTCCAATGTAATCGGCTCGTTTTGATGTAACTGTCGTGAATGTTTCGCCTGCAATAATTGAAACTGTCCAATATTCATCAGCACTGCTCTTGCTAGTTTGGAGTAATGAATAGGCTTTGGTAGCGAATGACAAAGAGAGTTTGCCGCCTACTACAGTGTATGTATAAATACTGGTTGATATTTCCTTATAGATGAAAATTTCATCGGCATAATTAAATCCTGAACCTTTGGTAAACGTACCGTCTAAAGTTGTCATTGTTGCTGATAAAACTGAGCGCGCTGCTGCAACACTGGAGAAGGTATAGAAACGAAAATCTGTGTCAAATGGATTCGCCTTAAATGTGCTTGCAACTTGAGCGTAAACTGGTACAAGAATATCAGTATTAATTGGTGTAGAAAAGCTCGTGACTGTAATGGTTACTGAAGTACCTAATGTGAAAGCAATTGTTGTTCCAGATTTTACCGGAGAAAGTGCATTTGTATATGTGAAGAAAGAAGTGGCACCTGCTCCGAATGATGCCTTAAATGAGCTGTAAGATAAAACATTCTCACCTCCAGTTGTATATGTGTATGTGTATGTCTGTGTGTTTGTAATCAGAGGATTCTTTGTTGGTTTAGGTGTTTGTGCTGTTGGCTCTGGAGTTGCTGTGGCAGCTAATGTCGGTATTGGTGTTGTCTTTGGTGTTGTTGCTGGTGTTGTCTTTGGTGTTGTCGACGGTGTTGTCTTTGGTGTGTAAAATGGAGTTCTAGCAACTGAAAATGTGAATGTCTTTGTCCATGCTCTTTTTGTTGTTGGATATTTGGTATATGATTTGGTTGTGGCATATGGGAGACGTGTGATTGGTGTTGCCTTATAAATGAATGCGGATGGGCTTGGTACGCTTGATGCTACAGCATTGCCAGCATTTTTAGAACTTGCCCATGTGATCGAAGTAGTACCTTGTGCCGTAGAAAGGGTGGTTAAACCACTGCACGCACTATCGGACTCAAATGGCTGCGGGGAGTAAATAGCCTGGCGATATAACGATCTGGTTCCGATGTATATTGTTGTTGTATCAATGGTGGGTAACATATCAGTCATTGATTGCCAGTACACCTTACCTTCCATCATTATATCAGATCCTTTCCGTGAACCACTAGCAACGGTATCACTGTCAAGTACTTGCTGAACACCATTGAACATTAAATTGTTCTTGAAGCAGTTTGACTGTGTTATTAAAGAATGTTCACGGAATGTTGAGATGAATGCAACGCCACCACATCCACGACCTCTAAATCTAGCAGCAATATTCTTCTCTAGTTGTGCTAATTTATTGGTTTCTGTTGGTTTCTCACCTGCTTTATTTTGCCAGATTATGCATTTGTAAATTTTGGCATCTGTGTTGACAATATAAATAGCACCACCTTGGTCCAAAGCTGCATTTTGTTTAATCTTAAGAGCTTCAAGGTATGCGTCAGAATCTGATATGATTGCAATGGCACCACCTGTTTGCTCGGCTGTATTGGATTGGAATGTGTATCTGAATGCTTGGAATTTCAGGCGTACTTCAGCACTGGATGATTTTGGAATTGCCTAGAAATAAATGGCACCACCATATGTGAAAGCTTTATTTAATGTAAATGTTTTTGAGTCATCAGAAGTATCGATTAGCAAGCTTGAGACAATTGAACCAATGGCGCCACCAGTAATAGCAGAATTAGACTTGAAATTTGTATTTGTGATAACGGCTTCGCTAACTGAAAAGAAGAGTGCACCACCAGTACCGACGGCAAGACCAGATCCGAAAGCGAAGTTATTTAAATATTCGGAATTAGTTACTGTGACTGAGCAAGTGAAATATTCACGAAGCTGGCGATTTGAGTTAGAAATTGTTACTCCATTAATTGTAGTATCGACGTTGAATCTGCCATCAATATCGGTAATTCCTTCTTCAGAAGGTAAGAACTTGAAGATGGGTGTGTCTTCAGCTTCGTTGAGAACATTAGCATCGATGTTTGGCTGTTGTCTGGAAGCAATAAAAAACAAAAAAGAAAACATTTAAATTGATTGTCAGTTTTTTTTAAGAAATCACATTGAATTGGAAATACGTTGACACATAACCGCGTAGAAATATGGATTTAAAATTTTGATGTTTGAAAAATTGAATGGGGAGATTATTTTCAGAGAATTTATATCGCGCTACTTAAATAGAGAATGATATCAAAATTTGAAATTGTGAAGGTATAGTAGCCAATATTCCACAAATTATTGCGATTTAAAATACCTTTATGTTTATGAGAGATCATTCAATTTTTCACGCAAAATTCAATGTACAGGGGGTTAAATAGAAGCAGAGTGGGTTCACAATTGTAAAATAAGTTTACATCACTGTGCTAAAAATGGAGAAGCACACTAGGATGAAGATCTTTAAAAAGGAAAAATTTTCAAAAAAATAAGATAATTTTGTCATTTGACAAAAAATGTTTGACATTTTACCAAAAAAATCTCTGAATTTTTTCACTTTTGGCTCCAAAAAGACATTTTTTGGGTGTCAGAAACACCTCAACAACGCCAATTACGCGAGACTTTTCCTCAGTTTACAAAAACACCTGTTTTATACCCAGAAGAAACATTTATACTGGAAGTAATTCAAGAACATCTTCAAAAATTCTAACGAGCCCTGAATTCATTGCCACATTAGAGCCTTATCAACGACAAGTATTATTCAACAATCAAACCTTCATTATAACACCTGACATCAATTTACAAGAATCATCTTTGGAACTTGCGGCACAGCGATGGTCATGCTTTAAGCCCATATCCAGGTATACAAATTAATAGTATGGTATATAGATCATAATAGTGTGTTTTAGCCCAGATATCAGCAAATTTTGAAATTATTATTTTTTGTCAGAGTTAATAATTACTAATATACTATGAGAATAAAAACTTATTTTACTGCTTTTTAATTCTAAAACATTTTTTCAAAAAATATCTTTTAATTGGCATTTCAAGAGAATTTGGGAGTAAAAACATGAATAATTTAGGCAATATATTTAGATGCAATTAGTTGTCGCTCAAAACACTAAAGATAAAATTATGCGATTTCGAAAAATCAAGCTTTTCCGCCGATTTCAAACTCTATAGAGCAATTCATGCCATAACCAACATATTGCTGATATCCTTTCCGTCCAAATTTCACTTTTAGTGTTTTTCCTCTCAAATAATTGAGAATACATCAAAATAATTAGAGAATATTGATCTACATCATACATCTAGTACTATTTTAGGAAACCATTTCAATTATTTTGAGGCACTTTGCTTCAAATTGAGGCACAGGTACCTTATTGATCAACCCTGTAATTTTATATTTCTGATTGGTTGGAATATATGATTCGATACAGATATATAAATATTAAGCAGGGAATTTATCAAAAACGGTTTTGAAAAATAATGCAATTGTTTTTAACTAGCTACTGGTGTTAATTAAGAAAATTTTTGATGTAAAAAAATTTGTTTGCTATTCAAAATTTTTAGCTTTAATTCGAAGATATTATTACCACTATGCCGTAGACTTATAATTGTTACTTTTATTTCAAAAACAGAATCTTCAACTTTGTTGATTTGCTTCTGCTTATTATATTATTGGCAGATCGTTTGCCACTAACGAAAAATCTTTTCAATGATATTTCCGTCAATTCGTAGCATTTTTTAATCTAACAGCATGAGATGATGGCTTATACCCCATCCATGCTGACATCTTCGTAGGCTTTTTTTTATAAACTCTATCATGTAGAAAAAATTTAAAAATCAAAATATGGGAGAAAGGTTCTGACAAAATTTGAATAGAACTCATAGAATTTTTCTATGAGGTGTCTCAATTATTTTCTCACTCCCATATTCTGAAGAGCAGTTTATATTGTAAGAATTTGAGCCAATTCTCTTGGATTTGGCTTCGACAACCTCATTTAAATGGTTCTACTTTCTCTCAAGGGTCGTTATTTATAATTTGGTAAAAATAACAGAAAGTCGGATTAATACATCACCTGATCAGAATCCGAACCTGACCTTTCGTATTTCCGTTTGGAACATGTTGTTGCAGTTAAACCTTCAATAAAAATTAATTTTTGTTTTTGACATTCGATCGATTTCATTTACATTACTTATTTGCCATATTGTCGCTATATTTAAGCATTGCATCTAACTTCTATGCTGAAAACAATGGTGATTTTCGATTTCGGACTAATTTTAACTTACTGATTTCTATTGAAGTCTTATTCTTATAATTGTATCATCGCAAATTGTCACGTACCGAAAGTTGTCACGAAAAGCAACATTATCTGACATGTAAAGTTAACGGAATTTCTGGTTTTATGTGTCAAAATCGCGTCTGACGGGAAGAACTGGAGACTACATTGACACAGATACCACGCATGTTAGTAGCTAAACTCACAAATCTTCCTTTCATGCGCCATCATTAAGAAATCAAAGATTTCCATTTCAGAATGCCTCTGAAGAGCAAAATTAAATGCTTGATTGGGACTTGTAGCCAAGGTGCTAGCAATTCAGTCCACAGTTCTTCCTTTCAGAACCATTCTGTAAAGTAAATCGCTTATTATTTCGAAAATCGAGTCTGAAAGGAAGAACGGTGGACTGGATTGCTCGCACTTTAGCTACCAGTCCCAATGAAGCACTTAATTTTTCTTTTCAAAGTAAATTTAAACTAATATAGGATATCATTCTTCCAATAATCATTTATAATCACATGCCACGTAAATATTTATTTGACGAATATATGTTTACATGTCAGATAATATCACTTTTTCGTGACAACTTTCGGTACGCAACAGGATCAGCAGTTCTGTTTCACTAGTTGTGCTTTGACTAGATAACAGTCATAATCCAATGCATATTGTCATGCAATGCTGTGGTCCATATCACTCAGATTCTTTTTTATTATTTTTATATCAAAATTAATATATCTCTGACAAGCTATATCCTTCTTCATGAATTTGTATTCTCTTCTTGAATCGTAATGTGAGCAAAACATTATCCCATAATATTTTCCATAGTTTTCAAAAAGTGCAAATATTATCTTCTACTAAGCTGTCAATATGAAATCTTTTGCAAGTGCACCTTTTTCTATGGATGATATTTGAATCTTTTGCTTTTGATTAAATCATAAAAATATCATTCTAATAAGAATCTAATCAATGTTTGTTAATTCAAATCCCATTCAAAAACATCGTTATGATAAAATACAAACAAACATATAACAGTATCATTTATCTTTGCATATATAATTAGAAATAACATATACGTGAATTCCCTCATTGATTAGTAGCGTGCTCTGATCTCAGTCTCAATAGAATATTAAAGAAATATATCAAAAAGATTATACCAGAACATGTAAATTTTTTACATTGGCAAAATCTCGTGGAAAAAAATCGAAAATGATTTATTTCATGAGTTTAGAGCAATATAAGCAATAATATTTCAATTGTTCTAAAAATATTTGACAATGTGTCAGATATATGTCATATCGGAATTAAAGTGATAAATATTTTGTCCATAACGTGTATATAGTGAATCAAATGAAATAAGGTGTCAAAAAAAATTAATACGTTACCTGATGACCTCTGCTCTGGGGTCTCGGTATCTTCTCGGTGAAAAGCTTGGTGGTGGAAGTTTTGGCGAGATATATATGGCTGAGAACGTGAACACGTCCGAAGAAGTTGCAGTGAAACTTGAATCGAAAAATACGAAATTTCAACTTCTTAAAAATGAGTCAATAATATACAGGCTTCTTCAGGGAGGTGTTGGAATACCTAATATAAAGTATTATGGCACTGATGAAAATCAAAACGCGTTGGTAATGGATTTATTAGGAAAATCTCTTCAAAACTTATTCAACGAGCATAATAACATGTTTTCTTTGAAAACAGTACTGATGATAGCTGATCAGATGCTGACAAGAATCGAATATCTCCACAATAAAAATTTAATTCATCGTGATATTAAGCCAGACAACTTTGTTATAGGGAGAGGAAAGAAGTGGAACCAGATCTATATGATAGATATGGGTATATCAAAGCTTTACTGCGACAGATACACTCATGAACACACCAAATTCTGTACGGGAAAGTCTATGGCTGGAACGGCAAGATACACATCAATAAATTCGCATCTCGGTCATGAACAGTCTCGTCGTGACGATTTAGAAAGCATTGCATATGTTTTGGTATATTTTCTTAAAGGCAAATTACCTTGGGAGAACATAAAAGCTGCCAATAAGAATGAAAAGAATCAGATAATACGAGATTTAAAGATAAATACTTCAATAGAACAATTATGCGAAGGACTTCCAAACGAATTTGCAGAGTTTTTAACATCTGTCCGCTCTCTGAGCTTCGAAGATAGACCTGATTACTCGAAATATCGAAAGAAATTCAGAAAATTATTTATTCGCCAAAATTACGTCTACGATTTCATATTTGACTGGCTATTACCATCCACTGCAAAATCTAGTGCACCTCCCACAATTATATCGGAATCTATCGAATGCAAGAAATCGATTCAAGCACTTCCACACATATTAAAGCCAAAACACGGTGTCTCGCAATATAAAGCAAGAGAAAGAATACAACCGAAGATAGCAAGAGCTGTACACTCAAATCTTTGCACAAATAGAAAAAATATTCATTAACAAACTTATATACTCATGATTTTAATCCAAAAAACAGAAGAAAAATGAATTAATTGATTCCCATCTTTTCAGCGTATTCAAGTACCTCATCGGCGGTCATTTTGTTAATTTTATCAAGTGAATAATAGTTGCATGCATGAGGAGTCAACATAACTCCTTTGTATTCACATTGAGAGTACTCAACAATCGAAATAAGCTTGTTTGAGTCCCAACAATACTCATCGATGTATGTGTTCCTTCCAGCATGAATGCTCCAGCAGTAATCGCCTCCCCTATAGAATGCTCTACCATCTGATTCACGGAAGAACTTTCCAAGCATCTGGTTATCGTATCTTACATCAGTTCTGTAATCAACTTTGAACTTTCCAAAAGATACAACGAAATTTCCTTGTAGCTTTTTTCCTGTTTGTGTACTAAGTGCGAATTCTAGTTTTGACTGTGCTGTTTGCTTCTGGTACTCAGCAAACTTGTCTACAAAGTCTCTTTTTATTTCCTTTTTTGTTGTTTGAACTAAATTATTATTTTGTTTTTTATTTTCAACGAACTTCTTTTTCATCCATTCGTATTTCGTTTCTCTATCTATTTCATCGCCAATTTTTAGCTCTAAGCCTGCTGATATATGTTTGTTTAGCTTTGATTTCAATTTTGTAAATTTGCCATTTAAATCGTTGCATGTATTTGCACACATGGTTATGTTTTGATTCTGTTCGTCAGATCCATCGCAACAATCGCAGATTCCGTCATTTACAGACCATTTTGGAATAAATTTTGGTGAAAAACCTTCATTCTTGCAGTAAAACATGCCTTCACTTGACGCTGATGTTGAAGGTTCATCAGACCCGTCCAAGCAATCTTTGTAATCGTCGTTAATTTGCGATATTGGGATTTTCTTTTTCCCATCGAAGCATTTGAACTTTTCTTCATTCCAATTTATATTGTTCTCAAGTTTCTTCAACAGTTTTGACTCTATTCCGTCCGATAATTTAATATCTGAAATTTTGATTAAACAAAGCCAAAGAAACATTTAAAAAAAAATGAAGAATCAACAAAAAACGCTTTTGGAGAAATGGATATTACAAAAGAATAAATATTTACTAAAATTTTATTTGTTGTGATGAACATTGTTTATAAATCGCCTTCTACATTCGGTAGACCCTCCTCGTCCTTGTCTTCTCCCTCTTGTTGCTCTTGTGGTACCGGAATTTGATCTTCTTCTTCAGCATCTGCTTTTTCTTCCTCTTCTTCAAGCACCATTTGAGTATTGTCTTCCTGCTCTGCGTTGACTTGCTCTTCTTCAGGAACTGGATTCTCTTCATTTTCAGGTTCGATATTTTCTTGATTTTCTACGTTTAACTGTTCATCCTCTTCATCAGAGTCTTCCTCAGCAAGTAATTTAGCAATATCTTCTTGATCAACTTCGTCGATATTCATTTCCTCTTCTTCATCGAGTTCATTTAACTTTTCTGAGATGTCGAAGTCGCCATCTTCCTCGCCATTAAATTGCTCTGCTAAATTATTTAATGTATCGTAGTTCTTTTCGCATAAAGCCTCAACGCAACGAAGCACAGACTCCTGCAAGTTCTTTGTATCGATGGGTTGGCCAACATATGTCAATATTGTTGCAACTCTGTCTAATAACGAGTAATTTGGAACGTCATTGTGTTGAAATTCTTCTAAATCGACTGCTCTTACCTGAGTCTCTTGTTCAACTTCCTCTTCTTGGAATTCCTGCTCGCCCATATCAGGAGCTGCGAAACCGCAAGAAATTTTGGCTTCTTCAACAATTCTGTTGTGTTCCTCGTCGATTCGCCTCAATTCGTCTTCGAACAGGTCGCCCTGTTGTGCGCCGTGATAGTGTGTTGCTGCAAGATGAGAATCTTGAATTCCGAATTCCTTCGCGAGATCCTCGATTTCCTCATCCTCAATAGGATAAGTTGCTATCCAGCCGAGGTTCACAAGCTTAGGAACAAGTGGATTTTCAGCCAATTTTTGTGCAATCATTCTTGTCGATGATTTCACAATTTTGCCGTCTATTGTGTGAACATTAGGGCAGATGATGAGAAGGCTAATCTGGAAGTTCTCGAATTTCTCGACTAACGAGCGTTTTAGAGTAATATTCGACATATTTTTCAATGCAGCAAAACCGGCGAAGCTTGAAATTGATGAACCTTCGATATTGAGGTTTTGAATAGCTTTTTGTGTTTTCATTCCCTGTAAAGATTTAAGCTGTGTGTAAGATAAATTCAAATGTTTTAATGCGGAAGTCCTTGGAAAAAGCTTTATATCAGTAATATTCTCCCCGGACAGGTCGAGCGAGTAGCTCTTCTTGAGAAGCTCGTGGACTTTCTTAAGCCAGAGAGGCTGATTGCTCATTTTTTTATAGTTTATTAATTTCTCCCCCTGTTTTAAGATGACCAGACACTAAATAAGATTTCATAAAATTGTAAATTCAAAATAACAATGTTTTCCTTCATCGCGATATGGGGCATACATGGATCTTCAATATTTTTGAAATTTAGTGAATTTTGGATTTTTGGTCTTTCTGTCTTAATGTATGCCTTAAATGTTTAATTCTTGTGATAATATACTGGATAAAATTGTTTAAGCCTAAATATTAGGTATTTTATCATTTTCTTTCAATCCAACCATTTTATGTCTAAAATTAACCTATTCTACATAAATTTTTTAATGGCATGGACTCTGTCTCGGATGCAAATATTTTTCAGAATTGGAAATATACAAAGCACAAGAAGCAATGAACACATTCAAAATATACTGCATAGTTTTTTGCAATTCAGATTGTGGTTAATTGATCGCTGTAATACAATATTAAGCAAGTTTTTATTATAGGGCAATTAAATTTTTATACGCAAAGTCGGCGAAACTCGTTTTTTAACTCACTGGATTAACTTCTTGCTAAGTTATTGAACCTCAATGTACAAAATCCTGTTGTGCATGATATATTAAAGAATTAGCTAACAAAGTCTATATTTCATTAAAATATTAGATATATCTTGCACAACAGGATTTTGTACATTGTGGTTCAATAACTTAGCAAGAATTTAATCCAGTGAGTTAAAAAACGAGTTTCGCCGACTTTGCGTATAAATTTTAGACAAGCCTTTTATTATAATTTAATAAAATAACAAAGAGAAGTGCAAAAAAAAACAGACACAAGCTGAGCATCAATGCTAGAATGATTAATTCAAGAGACATCGATCAAAATATACAAACAAAAATTTATTCAATATTAGTCTTGTTATTATCAGATTCATCGGTTTCACTGGGTTCTTCGTCATCGCTATCATTTATCGAACGTTTTGGAGTTGACAATGGAATGCCCTCTGGTAAATTATTTTCAATTAAATCAACTATTTCATCATAGCCCGAATCATACGCTTTCTCTTTAGCAATCATTACATGTTTCATATCAACAGCTAAAGAATTGAATAATTTTTTAAAGATTGATATTCTCCCTAAATGAGCGGCAGAAATAAGGGCTCTATTTGCTGCACCAGGTGGCAATTTATTCTTTGCATTTTCTAGAACAGCCATAAGTAAGTTTTCGCAGTTAAACAAAGTGCAATCATTTAGAATCAAAGGGAAATATGAATCGAGTGATCCATGTTGAATTGCTAATTTTGTAATCTCAAATGCATTATTTTTTATCATAGTTCTTATGGACTGTGCTCCCAGGGCGCTGAAATCGAGTATATAATGATATTCATTAAGTAATATATTAATTTCATCAATTCTATTTTCTTCTATGAAATTTGATGGTACTACAGGTATTCCAGAAATAAGTCCTCTTGATACAAGAAGAAGAAACATTTCTGGACTAATTATTCGATCTTTCATGCTTCTGTCAAGTGTAAACGCTATATTAAAGTGTGCTATATTGTCTGATATGTATTTTGCTGCGTCTAGATCATTTTCTCTAATTGCAGTATCAAATATTTCTGTCCATAAATCAATATCTAATTTAACATTAGATTTCCTTGCTAATTCTAATCCCAAGTGTATGTTCATGTGTATCCCCATCTTGTAGACTTGCTTACCAAATAAATCGAAAAGTACTAACATCATTTTTCGCGAAACATCGATAGTTTGTGGGCAATACAATATGAATGTTTTGCCAACAGTCTCCTTGAGCCGTGTCATGCACTTTATCGCATCGTATTTTAAAATTTCAACAAAAAAAGTTTGAACAGCGCCAATTTCTTTCAACAAACGACACGTGATGACAGAGGAATCATCCATCTGCAGTTTTTCGAGTTCCTCCGGTGAAATATTGTATTTTGCTCCCTTTATAAGAGTCCGAGGCATTGATTGAAAAATTCGAGACTTTTTTTTCGGAAAAATTGCTTTCAAAAATTACCAAAAGAAAACGAAATTACTTTCGAAAAGACAGCTAATTTTCACACAAAAATCGATTTTATAACAAAATTTTTTAATTTGCATTTTTATAAAAGATTTGGATATAGATATTTGTACAAATCATAGGTATGAAAGAAAAAATTAATATCAAAAAAATAATTTTTGAGATTTAATGACTTTTTTCAATTTGAATATGGAAATAGATATAACAGAATTTGTAAGAGATATTTCAAAAACAAATTATAAAAGATCCAAAAAATAGATATTGAATAAAATATGCATTTTTATTGAAAATTTAAAATTTTGAAAGAAATATCGATAATTTCAAAAATTTAAATCATAGATTAGGGATTATTATTGATATAGAGCATATTTCATCGTTTATGTTTTAACGATATTCTTTCATAAAAAACCGAAAAATTCTAGAAATGTTTACAGGCAAAGCAACACTTCGCGTCGCCAAAGAGCATCTCGCTCCAGCCATGAAGACAGGCACAGCAAATGTCATGTCTACAGCTATCATGGGAGCTCTCATGGAGGAAGCTGCTTGTAATGCTCTTCCAGAAGGCACATACAAGAAAGGACAGACATCTGTCGGCATTCATCTCGACCTCCGCCACAAGAAGCCATCAGCTTTGGGCGCTAATGTTACAGCTATCGCTCACTTGAAAGAGATTACACCGAAAAAGCTCGACTTTGAGATTGAAGTTTTCGACGAAACTGGCCTCGTTGGTACAGCGAAGCACCAGCGTGCATTTGTTATGACAGATGCCTTTGAGAAAAAGTGTGAAATGGACTTCAAGAAGGCTACAGGCAAGTAAAGCTCAATAAACACATCATTATTCGTACTACATTTCCTTTTTTTTTTGGTTATCTTTAACTTCACATCATTACATTATTTTGCAAATAAGATTGTGGATCATATAAATGCTACAAAGCGGTCACATGCATGAACCTCATTAAGGAGTTTCGTTTAAAACTATGATATTTATTCGATATTCCAAATTTAAGAGAAATGGAAAAAGTAAGGCGCGTAAGCTTTTCATATAGAATTGCTTTCAGATACGAAGACTTTTGGGGATTAACCGAATATATTCTGATGTTTGAATTTCAAATATGGTATGAATTGCGAAAAATGCACTGTCGTTGTTGTAGCCAATGAATGTATGGTAGTTTGCAGCTAATAAAATTCGAAAATTCGCGAGATTAGATTTTGAAATTATCGATAAAGACAGTTTCTAAACAACACCAATATGGGAATATTCATGCGGTAAGTAATACTTGGTGGATTGGCTTCTTATTTCAAAGCTTGAGATCGCGCCATTTTGGAAGTTCTTTTACTTTGCTTAATTTACGCATTAATTGAACTTTCGTCTTTCCGTTACGTGTAAAAATAGGATAGCTGTCTAAAATCATTTTCCAATTTTTTCCGTACTTACGCAAAGCTTCGTAGAGTGAATCAAGCTCTTCTTCAGTCCAGAATTTCTTATCTGATGATATTTTCGTATTATTAGCGAAGTGTTTTGGCTTGAATTTCATTGGTTCTTCAGGATTCATAACATCGTGTGACACATATTCCGAATAAGCAGTGAGAACATGTCTGTATTGGAACTGAATAACCGGAAGTTTGTTAACAAAGTCCCTTATATCTTCAGCAGTCGTTGATTCATTCATCAGTTTAAAAAATGATTTTTTTGCCAAGTAAATTCTTCAAAATTAGTTTACATAACAATAATATTTTTTTGCCAAGTAATTATTTACTGTTTTGACACATAAAGATTTCAATTATCAAAATATTGTCATGTAAATATTTACAAAATTTTTGATGTTTAATGAAAATTGGTTTTCTTCAGTTGAAAGCGCTGTAATTGGACAGTACAGTAAACTGAAGATCAAAGGCGATGTCGATAATTCTGTTTTAGCCGGCTTTTTACTTTATAACGAAGAAGATAAATTGCTCAAAGTTTTATCTTTAGCCACAGGGACGAAACTAATGTCAGGAGATCAGAGAGAAAAAGACAAAAAACTCGGCCCTATATTTGTACATGATTGTCATGCTGAAATTTTGGCACATCGATGTTTGCAGAAATGGATTTGGTCCGAATTAGATGGATTATTCAAGGAAAGACAACTTCCTCCGAACCTATCCATACACTTTTACACAAGTACGCCTCCATGCGGTGACTGCTGCGTCCACTGCAAACCCGATGGTATCTCTGTTGAAACAGGCGCAAAACCATTCGGATGGGATCAGAGCCAGCTTTCCGCATCGCCTCCAAACATCGTACGCGGAAAGCCAGGCAGGGGATCTCGATCTCCAGTCATGTCTTGTTCTGATAAGATCACGACATGGATCCATTGCGGCCTTGAAGGAAATTTGTTGTCTTCTTTCGTCGACACAATCAAAGTCTCATCAATATGCGTTGGAGGAGGCGACATTGAGTCTTGCAAACGATCGTTCTTCGAAAGGCTCGGGAAGCCTCAATCTGTGCCAATATTCTGTGGACTGACTGAATGGAAACTGATGTCAGATTCACCTGCCGCTTCTTCAGTGTCTTATTGCATCGGAGAAGATTATGAGTTGATTCAGCCGAAATTTGGACGCAGATTCGGTGTTATTCCTAAGAACCAGGAGAACCCAAGGTTCATGGCTACTGTCTGTGATGCAATGATGCTTCGGAGATATTGTTTGAGGAAAGAAATCAACGAAATTAAATTTGGAGACGCAAAGTTGCAAAATCAAAAATACAATGCTCGAAAACAAAGCATAAAGGAAGAACTCCTTAAACATGGTGGAACATGGGCACCAAAACATCAAGAAGATAAAGACTGGGTTTATGAAGTCACAAAAATGACACCTGTGTTTCCAGAGAGAAAGAATCAGAAATAATATGTTAGTAAATAATATCATGCAATTTTATTTCGAAATATAAAATAAGGACAAAAATTTACGGAAGGGATTTGATAACACCAGTATCAGTGACTGGCATTGCTCCATAGTTGTATGAGAGCTTAACATTGAGCGCGAAAGGAACATTTGTTGGATTGAAGTGGAACAAAATCACACTGACAGGCTTGTTTGGTCCGCAGACGTTGCCTGATGGTGCCTGCATCTTAACCTGGCAGCCTTGGACGGCCTGAACTAAGATTGCGAAGTTGGAGAACTCCTTGTTTGTCTTTGCAACAGCAGTGAGCTTGATCATTGTCTGGCGTGGATCGTTTGCGTTGACTTGACTCTGGCCGTAGATTGTAACATCTGACAAGTTGAGGATTGGAACATGTCCCTTTGGCTGTGCTGGTGGCTGCTGCTGTGGTACTGGTTGCTGTGGCATTGGCTGTGCCGCAGGAGCTGGTTTTGGCGCCTGCTGTGGGATTAATGGTTGCTGTGGAGCAGCTGCTGGTGTTGGTGCTGGAGCTCCAAGGCCAAGGATATCGAGAGCTGGTGCTGGATTGCTGTTCATCTGCTTTGGCTGCTGAGCTGGTGCTGGTACAGGAGCAGGTGCTGCTCCAAGTCCAAGAATATCAAGCGCTGGCTGCGGGTTTGATGGATTAGCTGGAGCGTTTGTGTCGAGCAAGTTAAGAAGCAGATCATCATCGGCTTTAGCCATTTCTGGAGCTTCATTGATAGCAACAGCCTTCTCATCAATCTCGTTGTCTCCACCGACAGCGATTGGCGCTAAGAGTTGCTCGCCGACCTGCCCAAGCTGGAGCAGCTTGAGCATCTCTCCTGCACGCTGCTGAACTTCGAGAGCGTTGGACTTAACAAGTTCGAGGAGTAACTGCATTACAGTATCCTTGCAGTCATGGAAACGTGCTGCGAGCTTAGAAATAGCAGTGACAATGTACAAGCGAGTCTCGGTAGATGTTTGTGGAAGGTTGATGATCTTAGACAATGTATCAACGTTCTTAGAGTCTTCAGCGAATTCACCGATAACGAAAGCAGAAACCTGAACAAGGCTCTGGTTTTCGCTGTAGTGGAGAAGACTCTCGGAAAGTCTCTGAACTGCGTGAGCGTGAAGTTTCGCGTTTTTAGTAATAAGTTCGCAGAAAGAAGCAACGATATCTGGGCTCACGTAGTTTCCACTGTCTATGAGGATCTTGTGGACTGTATCGAAGTTCCACTGCAGCGTTGGAGCGAACTTCTGTGTTGCTGTGTAAATTTTAGAGATTAACTCAGCGCGGAATTCGGCATCTGATAATTTAACGAATCCAAGAATTTCTGGGATGAGTGTCTCAACATTCTGCTCATCGATGAGTGCAGAAATGACATCCAAAGCACGACGGCGAACAGATGGATCTTTGTTATCCAAACATTTGACAATCGCGTTCTTATAACGCTGAATGGCCATCGAGTCAGCTCCTCCTCTTGCTATGATGCGTGGATCATTGGAAAAAATGCGTGCATAAGCAGATAACGCGGAGTAAAGAATATTTGGATCTTTCATCGAGAGTAAGCGTCCAATTTGGTTGAATCCGTGGCCGCGAAGCGATGCCTTCTTTGTGATAGCGCAGACAGTCTCAACAGCCTGATAAAGCAAAGCTCTGCCTGTATTTCTTCTGTATTCTGTTGTCGAAATGATGCTCTGCAGGATTGTTTCGAGTTCATCGTTGCGCTTCTTCAACAACGCGAGTGCTTGCATTGCCTTGATTTGCATAAATGGATCATTGTAAATTCCTGAAGCAAATTCAGGCGATGGGCGTGTGTGAACGAGGCTCTTAAGTATTTTCGTGAATGGAATGTTGAATTGGTGCCAAACTTGCGCCAAACGTGGCTCCGAGCGAATCATTTGCAGTGTTAAATTCATGCCTGATAATATAACTCCGTGATTGCTTGAATTGAGGAGAGCCTGGACAGAGTTCTTAAACGATTCTGCTAAATCGGGGTGTTTAGATATGATTCGTGCAGCAGCCATTCCTGCGTGCTTCTGGACAGAAGGAACAGGAGATGGAAGAAGCTTCTGAACAGCGGTTGTTACTGATCTGCAAACTTCGTGTGATCCAAGATTAGCAATAAAAGTTAAAGAAAGGTTTTGGATGTTCGGATCCGGGTTTTCCAGATCTTTTAGTAATGTCTGTGTCACGAGGACTGTCAATTCAGCGCTTTCATCGAGAAGAATCGTAGCACCGATGTATCCAATCCTTTTGTAAGAGAATCTGTCATCTGTCATTAGCGTGATTGTCTCCATCTGCCCCCATGCTGGGTTCTCACCAAGCATATCAAGGAAAATGATCTTGGATACAATTCGAGGCCTCATTTCGGGTGTGCATTTCCTTAAATAGGCTCTGATTTGTGCTTTCTCAGTCGCAATGATGAATTTCTCCTGTTCTATGTTGTCAGCGATTCTGACTGAGCAGATAAATTCAGTAAGAGGCTGAGTCATTTGTTTTTTTTTAGATTTTTCATATTTTAGATTCGATTTTATTGAATATTTATATATTGCTTTAGATGTATTTCACTTTTTGTAATATAATTAGGCATTTTCTGATTATGTAAATTCAAAAAATTCATTTTTATTCATTATTTAAATAATATTCTATATGTATTTCACTTTTTATAATATAATTCTGCAGAATTTCCGATTTTGAAAAAAATTGAAATCAAATTTTATTTGATATTTGAATATTATATATGGCATATTTCACTTTTTACAATACAATGATTAAGTTTTGAGATTTGAAAATTTGTAAGGGAGATTTCATCGCATCATAGTTATATTGTTCCTATGGGATGACTATATCCAAAGTACCGACTCAAAATATTTTAAGGATAAAAAAAGATTGGCAAAATCTTAAATTTTACGTGTCAAAATCTTTTTATAATTTTTATGTTTGCGATTTTTCTTCTTTTATACAAAATCGCACAGAAATACATAGACGGAGCTGTTTACGAAATACCATCCTTAGACTCACAGTCAGCGAAATACAGCATTTTCGTGAACACAACGAATCAAACTGTTGAAATCTTAAATATTTCAACGGAAAACAACGAAACGATTGATAGGATATCGATAGAAAGTAATGTTGAATTCACAGATACTACTTTGGAAATCATTTCTATTGCAAAATACGCATTTTCATCTTTATCTGTTCGATCAATCGGTTATCCACCGAATTTACAGCAGATTGAGTCATTCCACGCTCCGTGGTCTCTCATTGAATCAGTAGATTTAACACAAACGAATATAAATATTTTGCCTGATTCTGTATTCGAATCTATGACGTGTTTAAAGCAGGTTTCTCTTCCAGCTAACGTCAAAGCATTGCCACCTTCGATGTTTAAACATTGTTCTTCGTTCGAAACATTGAATTTTCAAAGTGATTTAGATTTATCACAAGCAACGTATGCATTTTATAACTGTACATCGCTTACCTCACTCGATTTCAGCAGATTCCGCGTCCAAAGTTTGCCTGATTACATATTCGCATATTGCTCAAAATTGGAAGATTTGCATTTCATGGCGACTCCTGCATTAGGAAGCTATGTTTTCTATGAAACGAAGATTAATAAGTTGCTCATAAGCCAAGTCACGTCATTCACGCAATATTCATTTGCAGGCATTCAAGGAAACTTCGAGTTGACTTTGAAGGAAGAAAACATTCCAGAAGGACTTTGCATGAATTGCAGAGACATAGAAAAGATCATTCTCGATAACAGCGTCCACAAAATTGGTCGTTTTGCATTCAAAGGCTGCACATCACTTTCGAATCTCGTTTTGCCAAAATATTTGACAATTGTGTCCGAGGAAGCGCTTGCAAACACAAAAGCACTTTCAAGCCTTAACTTCCAGAAAACTAGATTAGAGAGAATCGAATCTATGGCTTTTTATGAATCAGGAATTAAAAACATACAGTTTCCGGATTCGTTAACGACAATATATGATTTTGCTTTTGCATTTTCTGATTTAGAGTCAATAGAAGCACCAAAGGCATTGGACATTCTCGGAAAATCAGTTTTTTTGTGCTCGAAGTTGATAAATGCAGATTTTTCGAAATCATCAAAAATCAATAAATTCGGAAACGAAATGTTCAAAGACTGCGAAAATCTAGAACAGATCCGAATGCCTCCAGTTCAACTCACGTTTGGATATTCGGTCTTTGAGAACTGCATAAATCTAAAGTCGATTGTAATGATCGATTTCATCACTATTAACTCAAGAACATTTTATAACTGCACAAGCCTCGAGTATGTGTTGTTCCCAGGAATCAAATCAATGACGAACACATCAGGGTACAGCTTCTATAATTGCATAAGTCTTAAGCTTCTTGGTGATATCAGTCATGAGGAACATCCAATTTTCTCTCTCATTGACTTAAGACGCAGCGGAGATTTTGTTGCAGAATATTCTTTCGTAAATTGCTCAAGTATACAGAAGATCGTATTAGGTTCACAGTCTATTATCGAATCTCACGCATTTGCATATCTTCTTAACTTAGAAATCGCAGATTTATCGAATTCGAGGTTAAAATCACTCGGAAGCTATATGTTTTTCGAATGTCCTAATCTCAAAACATTATATCTCCCGAATGTTATTGAGACGTTTGAAGAAAATTCATTGGCCAATGTTTCAGTAATATCCATTTATTACTGTGGCTCTCACAGCATCACAATGAACGATGCAATTGGCGCAAACACCCAAATAACATTTTACTCCGTAAAAACAGTCAATATGAACGATATAATGCCGATTAAACTTGATATTTGCTTCAACGCTCAGCCAGCGCCACAAGTTCTTCCTCCAAGGGCAACAGCACCAGTAATCCCAGATTATGACTATAGTCCACCAATAATTAGCAGAATTAAGACTCAGACTCCTGAAAAAGTTTCTTCCGCAACGCCTTTTTCATTCACGAGGGATTCTTTAGTGAAATTCACACCACAGCAATACATTGGACGTGTGAAACCAATAATATTCACCATTAAGTCAATTATCATTATATTACTTTTCATTTTGTTAGTTTTCATCCCAATAGTTTTGATTTGCATTGTTAACTTCAAGCGGACACGTGTTCAACACACTAAAGACCAGCACGATGAGAAATCGCTTGTTGACAACAATGCATATTTTGATTACCATGCGGATATAGATTAATTATATTATTATTGTTTATATTTAGATAAATACTAAAGTTATAAAAAACAAAATTTATTTATCAATTATACATAATTGAAATTGCGTTAATCGCAAATTGAAGTTTTCCTTGAGTATTTCTGCATTCTTAAAAGGAAACATTGAAATTTCATTAAAGCATGTTCTAGCTTCAGGGAGTTCAAACTGCTTTTCGTCACTTGGAAGTCCTGAATTTGTGTGACGTTTTTGATAAACCTTTATGCAAAAGTCGGGACCAATCTTTGGAGTTTTACTTACAGTGATGAAAAAAAAAGAAGTTTCTCGAATTCATCTGTTGTGAAATTAACAATTGCATTCTTAAAAAACCTCAACAATTTGAGGATGAGATTCTGGACTAATTAACTTACAAAATGAATTGTAATCGAGTTTTGTCTTCAGTCCACCAACAAGAAGTTTGATGTATTCACCAGATAAACCAGCAACATAATTATACGGCAGATAGTAGGTAAATCCTTCTTTCATCATCAACATCACTTTATTGAGGTTATTGAGACAATTACTGTCTTCGCATTCAACAGCTTCATTGATGTTTGTTCCATTAGGAGTCACAAAGAAATCCCAGACAAACTGAGCAAGATTCCATGATTTTTGAGTTGTGTTTGCACAAATAGCTCCAGAGATAACAGCACCTATCGTCTTTGCCAACTCTTTCGATAAATTAATCGAAGGAACAAGGCAGTTTGGATCGGTTTTAAGTGTCGTGGGCGGCTTTGTAAATAAGTTAAATTTGGTATCCATTAATTCATCAACCATTCTGCTGAAAGAATCCTTGAAAAGACCGCTCGCATCCAATGCACTGGTTAAGTATTTCGTGAAATAAAGAACAGGAACATCTTTAAATTTAGCAAGTCCATTTGGAAAGTGTGAACTAGGAGATGCCAAAGCATCTATTATTCTTATTGCTTTGTCATGCGGGACATCGTATGAAATCGTTTTAGTGACATCAATTTCTATCATTGGTATTTTGTGTTCATCTTTTGCCCAAACGAGTAACTGCGATACAGAAATTATTGCATTGAATTTTAGTTTTCCGTAAATTGCTTTTCTTGTACCATCAATATCAAAGTAATTCACTGGAATTTCATTCATATTGCAGATGCAAATATGACAGAGATAGATGACAAGTGGTGGAAAACTTAAATTATTAGAAACAATCTTGTGATTGATAATTGGTAAGCATAAATTCGTGATACAACTTTGATAATCTTTTGTTGTAAATTCATTCCAATCTTTTAATATTTGATTTGGATCATTACCGAAATGATATCTATATGTTTTGATACTGGATAGATTGCTTTTGTAATTTGCTGGATTTATTACTTCAATTGTATTGTTTGCTTTCATGACTTATATTGGATATGCAGAAGAAGGACTGTTCTTGTAAAGTGCATTTTCCCACCTTGGACCAACATCAGGTCCATGTGCATAAAGAATGAGAGGTGGCATCCTTGCAGCTCCTTTTGAGGCATCTTGTCCAAGCGAAAATAATCCTTTGCAAAGATCTATTGCGCAATTCTTGATAACCGGTGAATGGTGTTGATTCTTAATAATAAACGCAGGATCTTGTTTAAAGATAGAAGTTGCTAAATTATTCAAGAAATCTCTGAATGATGCAAAGTCTCCAACAAAGGCCGTGACACTCTTAACTTTATTTTAAAAAATCTTTCTCGGGTTAATAAAATGCTTCTTATCATTGAATTGTATTATATTAATATTTTAACACAATGATATAGTCAACAGCAACATAGAGCTAAATATTGTTATACATTTAGTTAGGCATGGATCTCATTTTTGTTGAAAAACTATTCAATTTACACAAAAAATCGAACTTTGTCCAAACTTTGAAGTGAACATGCATTTTATATCATGTAATATATGTTATGATATTTCATTTAATTATCACATATGTAAAAAATTGTCAGTTGCTTTTTTTATAACTTTGAAATATTGGAAAGCCACTAGCCCAAAGATTAAGATACTTGATTACCATGGCTTGGCTAACATAACTTCTCGAGATACATTTTGAATTTCAAAACTGCAGTCAATAAAATGGTATTTGGTCCTAATGTTTTTTTGATTTTCGAGTATGTTGTTCCTGAATTCGTTATCAATATCCATTTTAATATTAGATTCGAAAAGATAATTTATTCAACATAATCAAACAGTGATTCTGCTTCAATCTATACAGTCATGGATGGACACTTATACTGAAAGTTATTAATGTTTCCTGAGATATATCGAAGTTCGCAGTAAAAATTCCAATAAAGATATGTCAAAAAATTTAACGTCTTTGTCAAATTTAATCAAATATGATAAATGATAATTAAAAATCAGAATAAGTAACTGCAGCATACAACAAGTTGAAATAAATTTGGCTTTTAAACCAAAATTAATTAAATTCGTTTGAAACTGATGAATTCAATGGAAAAAATCAATTTCACGAAGATCTTGATTATGAAACTATATTTTATGCATACTTATATATTATATTTTTTTGAGAATGTGCAGTTATGTTAGCTATGCAATCAAAGCGAAATATAGTCGTAATTCTCAATTATTTTTTATACTAGCTAAAAAATAGAATTAAATGATGAATCACATATTAATCGATACAGCGATATGCAAATCATATGTAAAAGCATGAAATTAAATGCAATATTATTTGATTGAATTGAACAATTTCATTTGATGATTAACTCTTACTCATTTTAATACATTACATCCTGCATATAACTATTCTGTAATGGAATGATTTTTTCAACGAACACATATGTAGTTATGATTAAAAAGAAAAAATACAATTACATCGAGAATCGAACACTCCACTAATATGTCAAAAAAGCACTTTTCCCATTAGACTAATTTGACATGTAAATTTTCAAATTACAAATTTTTATTTAATCAAATTCCAAAATTATGATCTCTATAACTTAAGTTAGTAGAGCTTACATATTTTAGTATGAGCATGTACACTACCTCCTGTGTCTACCATTAAAGTTACAAGGAAATTGAATCTGGGAAAGGGAGTGCCACAACCTTTTCTCCAACAGGTTCAGTGATTTGGGGAAGATCGAAAAATTGGAGATATTTCTTCGCTAAGTTCAAATCGCTTGGAACTGCTAATTTAAATATTTTCGATATATAAGGAATAAACTCTGTGTATGTCTTCTTATAGTCAAAAATGAAATTCATTCCATTATCGATTTTTTTTGGAATCAAAATCTCGAAATACCAACCATAGAAATACGTGAGTTGGTATTTTCCTGATGGTATTGCATTCAACGCATTTATTGTCGAACATTTCTTTACAGAAGCATCTTTCTCGGATTCTTTAAGTTTTTCGACTGCCCAATGTTTCATCCTTAGTTAATCTTTTCTTCATTTTGGAAAATCAAAATTTAAATTATACATGCTGAAACAAAAATATATATATACTATGTACAGCTGAGGAATCTTGTACTCTGAACATCATATATGATTAACCTCATCAAAGGGTTCTAATGCTTTGGCTTGCTTCATCAATTATATAAGAAATTGGTTCATTTCTTATTATGCGAAAGTGAGCTTAAAACGTGACATTTACAAGAATGTTTCTTTTCTTTATTAGCGAAGAACTTCTTTCTGAACAATCTTCTATCTTAAAACACGCCTACAAAGAAAACATGATAGAATACTACACAACAGGATCTTCTTCGCAGACAATTAACGGTACTCGACAATTAACGAAGCCAGAATACGTTTTTGACCAAGTAGATAAAAAGTATGATTGGTGCTCAAACTTCGGGAAGAACAAAGATGACCATCCATACATGATTCTAGGTGTGAAGAATCACAATATGAAAATTGAGGGATATTACTTAAGCGCTGGCTGCTGCAATGGAAACTCTGTATGCTGCTGTGAAGAAACAGGTTTTTATTGCTGTGAATGCTGCTTATTCAGTTGGTCTTTCCAAATTTCGAATGACAACATAACATGGACAACTATTCACAAGATTGAGAAAGATTACGAGTTCAGGAGATGCAAAGAGAGAACATTTAAATTCAGCTCTTCATATGAAACGAAATATGTTCGTTTAATTCAAGATGAAACATGCTATGGAGATCCGCCATGCATTTGCCTCAACAAGATTGAGTTAATTGGAACATACACTGGCGATGCAATCAATTCATTTTCTGATTCTGACTTAGAAGATGACGTCAGCATAATTGGTCACGTATCTAAGAGTGTTCACTAATAGTCAATAAATTCTTGTGAATTTAAAAGGAATAAATTTATATCAGATATTTTTCAGTGAAGAAATCAGAGCTTTAACCAACAATTACTCCAGCGAAGGTGTGCAAAAAATAGGTTTAAAATAAGATAATTTTAAAAACATGAAAAATTGTTAAAATTATATCATAAGAGCTGTTTGGCAGAATTTATTGGAATGGTACTATGATGGTGGATTTAAGCCCCATTACCGCGAGGTGCCTGGGTTCGAACTCCAGTGGTTCCATTTTTTATTTATCAAAACATTCATTAATTCATAGAATGTAGCCATAAATAACTGATATTGTATCGAAAAGAGGCCTAAGGAGTCAATGTAATAGAAAGTATTTTCATTTGTTACCAAATTGGCAATTCCGCGAAGTTCAAACTTAGAATTTGAGAAACTTAGAGAAAATGACTCACTCCCAATAATATCTGTATAAATCGATGGGATCGCTGTTACACGATCAACCGAGCAATGCATCACTGTAATACTCCCTCCACGATTAGAGACATCTGCATATAAAATTTTTGTAATATAGTTATTCAAAAAGCATGAATTCTTCACATACACATGACATCCATACGCGCATAAAATACCCAAAGGATTGACAATATTATTCGTTATAACATTCCAATATTCAAACTCATATCCATCCTGATACCAAAATGCAAGAACTTCACTGTTACCACTGGTGTTGTTATGAACATTACAATGATGCGAAACACAATAACCATGAACAGATCCTGCTGCGAAGCCAATTGCTGCATCTATATTTTTATTGTTCGTAGAACTGGCTCTAAACATTGTTGCTGTCACATATAGAATCCAGATTTGATTGTTGAAAAGTTCATAAAAGCAAGAAATAGCGCTTTGCTTTATCTTTCGATCGCTGTTATCTTCTCATGTGTCTTTATGATGCTTCCTTTTGCATACATCTTCATCAAGCTTGTTTTGATTTAATTTGTCAAAATTGAGCTTGTTTCGATCTGATTTGTAGTGACTGAGCTTGTTTCGATCTGATTTGTAGTGACTGAGCTTGTTTGCAAATTAAAATTGTGATCACGAGCTACAAGCATCTGGTGCCACAACGCCACAAGGAGCACTACTTCCCCGTATTGCGATGACTTCTGTTGTGTATTTGCTGACCATGATATTTCTGTTACTTTTACAATTTTCCCGCCAAATTTTTTTGTTAACATATGTTCTTGCTTCATATATAATATGTATATATATTTTGAAAATAAATTGCTGAATTAAAATAGCTCTAAGTCTCTATTTCAATGAAAAAATGCAACAAAAGTATTTATGATTAAAAAAATTAAATAATCTTTTGTTAAAAAGGGTGAGATAAAG
>JALKBU010001074.1:0-17225 GCA_023091735.1 Trichomonas tenax | reverse complement strand
CCAGGTCATCCTTCACTATGAGGCCACAACTACTCATAATGAAGTCTTCTTTGGCTTCCAACATTGAGTTCAATCCATTTCAACCTATTGACACTTTTCCATTTTTCCCTCGCAATCACGTCACTTTCCTTTATATTTGACATTCTGACTCTATATGTCAAACATAATTTACATGTCAGAAAAGCACGTTGTTCTATTTTGTCCCAATCCCGTCCTTGAGCTCCTTCCGGAATGGCGCTCATCCAAATAAATTATTTTATGGATATATATTTGGGAAATGGCTCATTTTATAGCAAAATTTTATGAAACCTTAAATATAAGATATGCAAAGTACAAAGCAGTTGAATAATGAATTATTGGAAAATTTTCAATTGTTAATTGAAAAATTGAGAGGACTTATCGGCATAAATTTTATAATCAATGAATCGGATTGTTGCTAATGTTATTTCTTACTTCCTCGGAGAGTACGTGGAAGATATCGACCGGAACAAGATAAATGTCAGTCTGTGGAACAAAAATGCTGTTCTACAGGACACTCAGATCAAAAAGAATGCATTAATAAAGCATCAGATACCTTTTGAAGTTACTCGTGGTATTGTTGGTATGCTGGACTTACAGATTGAGAAACTTGTTAAGTCGTTACCAATGAATATGGTCCTCAGCGATATTTATATCCTGGGAAGAGTCAGATCTGACGTTTCTATCGCGTCTGAATCGTTAGAATCCAATACAGATAAGTCTGAGCTCCACAAATTGTGCGCTCAAACTGGCATTTCGCCTGAAGAAGTTATTTCTTCTTCAATTGCTGCCATTTTAGAGCAATTCAGAGCCCAAATCAAGAACATTCACATAAGAATTGAGTTTGACAAATGTAACCATGTCGTTGCCGCAGGAATTACAATACCTTTGATCGAAGTTTTAACTTCCGACAAAACAACATCGGATATACTCTACAAGAGACTCATTATTCACGACCTGTCTATTTATATGGATCCAAACGCTAAACCTATCGAAATTTTAGATGATTCGAGGTCAAGAGCTAATAAAATCAAGCAATTCAAGGAGATTATGCTTAGCTCCATGCAAGGCCATCAGTGTCTCCTCAAGAATTTCACATTTGAAGGAACTTTACAACATGCTTTGAATCCAAGCATTCCTGTTCAAAATCAGATTACAATTAACACACAAAAGATCAACGTTATACTCAATGAATTACAATATCAGGGAATACTCAACTTCGCGAAAGAATTTACAGATTTCCAGCGATTGTTGTACTTCTCACCACTCGGAAGGCCCACAAAGATGTTGGACTACGAGGGCTCTTCGGCAGCTGTTTCTAGACAATGGTTGGATTACACATATTCGTGTGCGAAGAAGAAAATTCATCCATTCTCTTTCAAGATAAAGCGCGCTTTAACATTCCTCAAAGATAGAAAGAAAATGTGTCCACCACTTATAGAATACATTAGAGCAACAAGCAAAGACAGCCACCAAAAGACAATCGAGAAATACGAGAAACAATATTCATCAGAACTCGTTATTTCTTTCATGAACTACGCTCAACGCCAAATCATCATCAACAGCAAACCAGAGTCCATTGGTATCAGCCAACAAGATATCATGAAAATCGTCGAAGCCAAGCGTCAGCAATTCAATGCACAAAGCCTTACATTTAATTCTTCAATCGACGACTTTACTTTCGATTTAATAACCAAAGAAGATAAATTGCTGTCGTCAATTAATTTGCTTGGAATGACTGCAACTGTTAACATCACAGGTCAAACAATTACTTCTATGTTCAAGATGAAGAAGATGATAATTGATAGTGACGGTAACACTAAAATCTTCAAACTCAAACCTTCCAACCAAGAACAGTGTATTAGCGGTAACCTGATACTCGACAATACTGCGAAGAAGCTGATTGTCAACGGTGTAGTGACATCACCAATTATCTATGCTGATATACCATACTTCCTGAGACTTGGAAAGTTCTTTGATAATTCATCGCTCAGAGAACTAACAAACAAGCCTGATGACTTTGACCCGAAGAAGATCCTAAAGCAAGTCAGGTGTGAAATAACGGAATTAGAAATTGCCAAGTTTATCGAAGAGAAGAAGTACTTGAAGGTTGATTTGCATATGGATACACCAACATTGATTATTCCAGCAGAAGAACAAATCCAAATCGATACTGGCTCCATAGATATTGTTTCAGGACCGTGCTATAAACCAGAAAGAAAGAACATCAAATCTTTCTATGACAAGTTCCTGATATCTGTTAAAAACTTCACAGTGAAGATGGGTGAAGAATACATTGTCACACCATCAGAGATGTCTGTTGATTTCGATAACATCTTCGTCCAAATGAAGACAATCGTCAACCAGAACTTCAAGATCAACATGAAGTCTATTATGGTTATGTTGAAGAAGAGGCAATACAACAATATCCTTATGCTTGCTAACTCTATCTCTGAGTTAATGAAGGATGAAGAAATCAATGTACAGAAGCCAAAGAAGAAACAACAACAAGGAATATCAAAGGATATCTTCATGAAGATGGATTCAATGTTTGAAGCATTTGCGCTTCAGTTAATGAATGATAATGGACGAGTCGAAAATTCATTCTCTATTAACAATCTCTCGTGCGGATTGGAAATCAAGGATGGAGTAATGAATACAGATATCATTCTCAAATCATTGTTATGCAATGAAGGCTTGAACAACACTTTCTGTTCATTTGGTGAAAAAGAAGAAAATGCTGTTACAACAAAAGTTACTGTTCAAGATAATGTTACTGATTTGAACATTGATGTTTGCAGACCTTTCGTTTTGTTCGATCTTTCATGGTTCAACAGCCTCATGAAGTTCTTCATTGATCAAGAACCGTCTATCGATATCATCAAGGAGAAAGCTATCGAATATGCTGAAAACAGCGCTAACAAAGAACCAGTTGAAGTTGTTAAGCAGACCTCTGATCAAATAATGAAGATGAAGATCAATGTTATCTCTCCAAACATCCAACTTCATTTACCACAAACAGATGGAAAGACATTCAACATCGAAGTCGGTATCGAAAAGCTTTCGAGCCAAATTGATATGCAGGGCGAAAGCCAGGCAATCTCTGTTGGTTTCGAAGAGTTCTACACAGCATTCAACAACAGAAAACTCATCAAAGATATCACCGGCGGAGTCACTATCGATATCAACGAGAAAACAATTGTTAAGGGAACACTGCCATCATTCAAAGTTGAATTGATCAAAGATGACTTCAACAATATAATGGAGATTGCAACATTCATCACCTCATACATGTCATTGTTCCAGCTTGGAGCAAACACCAATAACACTGCTCAGAAGCCAGGTGATGTCATTGTTGACCTTGGAATTCCAAACATTGAAATTGCTTTCGTTGAACAAGATGTCAAAATGTTCTCCATCATGGCAAACGTTTTCTCATTCAACATGATGAACGAAAATATTTCATGCGCTGTTGAGTCGATAACACTCAACTCCAAGGACAGTGTTATTGGCACTATTGGTCATTTCAATTTCGAAGACAACACAGTCAAATTACCTGATGAAACGAAGATCGCTCTGACCGAAGAAGGTCTCGGATGGTTGATCCCAATCTTTATAAATGAACCAGTTCACTTCTTGAAGACATTAGAAGTCAAAGAGGAGAATCCAAAACCCGTAGAAACTCCAGAACAGCCAAATACAAACATCAAACTTGATGTTGGAAAACTTTTGGTTACAGGATTTTACAAACAAGAGAAAGTCTTTGATTTAGTTATTCCATCAGTCACCGGTTCTATTGACACAGGCAAAGATTTGCTCGTTAACATGTTGATCTCAGGCGTTAAGATTACCAATGAAGAAATTGATGATTTTATCAACATCGATGATCAAATCTCATTCAAGATGCAGCAGAACATTTTGGACTTCAATCTCAAAAAAGCTGTTGTTGCTTTCCAATACAACTTCTTCCTCACAAAGTTCTTAGGATCAATTCTTGGATTGTTTGGAGGCAATAAAGAAGAACCTGCAGTGTTCTCTCAGTTCAGATATAACGCTAAAGTCAATGAAGTCGAACTGAAGTTAATCGGAAAAGATAACTTCGCTGAAAATAATGTCAAGTTCGATTTGAAACGTATTGATGTTACAACAGCCGAGAACTGCACAGATATGACAATTTCTGTTGGTGATATGAATTCAAACATCATTTCGATGAACAATATCACAATGTTATTCAAGATGTTGACAAGCTATCAACCTCCAAAGGTTTCTAAATGGTTCCCAGCATCATTGAAGCATAAGTATGCTAAGGATAACACCCAATACATCGTTGGCTATGACATAGAAATGAGTATTCCAAACATAAATTACAAATTCGACCAATTGTCAACAAAGACATTATGCAATATCATCACAAGCTTCCTTCCAACAGAAATCATTCATGAAATATGGGAAATAAAAATCATAGTTAAAGTCAGCATAGCGAGCACTAATGTTTCTATTGGTGACCAGCAGATTGCAATCAACAACTTCAAGTTCTATATGGCTGAAAAGCAAAAGATGACGGTTGAAAAGTTAACATTCAACGATTTAGTTATTAACCAATTCCAGCTCCAGATTTCACCAATTTTGTTGAATTTGGCTGTTGAAAGTGTTGTTGGTATCCTTGATGTTGACCCATTGTTGTTCGTTGTCAATCAATTCTTAACATCTGCTTTCACATCAACTAATTTCTCTGTCGAAGATCCAGATGAACCGCCACCAGGAGATGTTGATGTTGCACTTAATGTCGCTTCAACAAACATCATGTTGCTCATCATCAAAGATCAAACAAGAATGCTCTACTTGAACACAAAGATGACATTCAACCAAACAAAGTCAGGAATGTCTGTTCTCATGAAGAACTTGTGCGTTGGATTCCAGGATTATCAGATTGATACATCTAAAGTTGCCATTATCCATAACTGCTTCGTTGGAATCCAAATGTCTGTGGATCTACTTTCTGCTTCATTCTCTAACTTGGATGTTAAGTTGTCTATCGATCAGTTGGCTGCGATCTACATTTTAGCTGATAAGTTCACGAAGATGATTCCTGCCAATGCAATTGATACAGATATGCAGAACACTGGAAAACTTGTTGACGATGATGAACAAATCAAGAAACTTCCATTCAAGATCAAACTCTTAATCCCAGAAACATCCATTCAGCTCAACTATCAATCGATGCCAAATCCAAATAATGACATTCCTTTCATTCACTTCCTGCTTGGCCAAGTTGATGTTATGCTCGATCCAACAGTTCAGGCTGAATTAGATCTTTCTATTCCGATCAAGAAGTTTGATTACTTCAACATGAAGAGCCAACTTTGGGAGATTTTGATGGCTCCGTTCGATATCAAGCTCAAGGTTAAATATGATGACAACGTTATGCTGAATGTATTACTTGATCAAGTCATTGATCTCCATGTTGACAAATCGATGATTAAGAACATCACTTCATATGCAAACGACATCATGAAGCGCTTCGAGCGCCAGGATATCTCCAATCCGCATGAACAAGGAATCCTTGTGAAGAACAACACAAGCTACAAACTTGTTGCTGCCGTTCAGAATGGAAACACATATAATGTTGATCCGGAGAAAGAAGTCATCTTGAGAGAAGCTGCAATCAAGACGAATATAACATACAAAGTTATTGGCGACAAAGAAGTCCAAGGAATGCTGAGTCTTGATGATTTAGTTTACAGCAGAATGATCATGAAAGATGTTCTCTGCTTCAATCAGTGCTCAACAAAGAGGAAAGAAATCGTTTTCAGCTCACTTTTAGTCTTCGAAAACAAGTCCATTTCCTCCATTAAAATTGCTGTTGACGAGAAGGAGATTGCTGCGATTCTTCCAACAGAACAATATCCACTCAAGCACTCTATTCCAATCAGTTCTTGTTTCTATGTCGACAATGCTTCATTTCATTTGTCTGATGTAAGAAAGAAGTCGATTGTTTTAAGCGTTGGCAAATGCGTTACTAAGACTGCTCTCATTGTCAAGCATCAGATTGATAACGTCAACAAGATAACATTCTACAACAATGGCAAATTCAACAATCATACGCCATTCGTTGCTGATGTAACAGTAGATAATCAAAAGATTGGTGAAGTTAAACCTGATGAAACAAAGCCACTCAACTTGATCAACAGCAAAGCTGAAGTTATTGTTCAACTCAAAACATCAGCTGTCCTCACAAGAGGAGAACCAATCAGGATCAAGATCGAGAAAGACAAGACATATCTCATTCCTTCAAAGGACAACAACGTCCACATCAAAGTGACACACAACAAGTTTGGCCAGGCTTTGTTCCATCTCTTCCTTCCAGTTATTTTGCGAAACATGTCTGACACAACATTTTTTATCACATCGAGCGAAGTTCAACAGGCAACGTGTCAAACAGGAACTGATCTTTACTTATCTGATAAATCAGTTGTTGAAAGTGATACTCCATCGATTTTGTTCACTCCACATCTCATCATGGATAAGGCGAAGATGCAGCCAATCGAAGCAACATACACTGTTGCTCCTTCACAGTATTTCCTTGCTGTCGCAGAACACGTTTACATTCCATTGATTTATTCTGTTTCATATTACAATGAATTCACGAGACTCGCAACATTCAGACCGAAGTATAACATCATCAGCGATCTCGACTTCGAGTTCAGTCTTAAGCCACGCCAGAACGGAACATATCATCCTGTTTCATCGAATGAACGCTGTGTCCTTCCGGAATGTGATGAAACAAGTGAATTCTTGTTCAAATCGCAAAAGACGTCAGAAATTTTATTGAACTTCGAAAACCCAATCAACATCACATTCATGACAACAAACGGACCAGTTCAGATGATCGTTTCCGTCAAAGATGGAACGAACTACATTCACTTCAGGAAACCAGAAGGAAAGCAACAAGTTACTGTCAAGAACTTGACAAAGAAGAAGATAAAGATGGCTCAATACAATGTTTTCGATCAATACGTTGAACCATTCAGCAAGACATTTTTCGCTTACACGCAGCCATTCAAGGATCTTCAGATCAAATTGTTCATCGACAATCAAGAAGTTGAAGTCGATGAAAATGAGCCGAAGACAGTCAACGATGCAATTATTCAAGTCCAGAGACAGATAAAGGATATCACGATCTACATCGCTTATGCTGAGATCAAACAGAAGCGATTCCCATCATTCGCACTTTCGTTCATGATGAACTGCATCCAGATTGGCATCATTTCCAATTACAGAGAACTGTTCCTTCTTTCCATCAAAAACACATCATTCGTTGTCACTTCAACGGCATTCAGCATGGCCGCAAATCTCAAAGTTGGCGCTTTGATTCTTGATGATTTGCACCCGCTTGATGTGTTCGAAACGATGGTAGAATCGAACAATTTCTTGGACTTCGGAATGTTGATCACATACGAAAATAATTCACAAGTTATCAAAGATATTTCTATCAGAGTTGCTCCAATCAACCTCTATCTCGACAATTCAGCAATTTGCGACTTAGTTGCTTTGATTATGAACGATTTCGTTCCAACTGCAGGCGAAGAAGACGAAGTTGAAGAAAAGCAACAAGTTGTGAAGTCAACGGGGGTCAACGAAACTGTTAACATCAAATCAGTTGAATTCTTCTCTTGCAACGCAATCACTGTCAATTTGCAGCACGAATCTTCAACAAGAAGACCTACAATGTTCAAGTGCCCGTTCCCAGAGATGTTGATGATTCCTTCTATCACAGATGCCCACATTTCTCTCGATAAGATCGAAATCAAGGATCTCATATTAACAGGCGATGTGATTATGGCCGGTGTCGTCAACCCAATGAAGAACCAGGCATTCAGATTGGCTCTCAAGCTCCTTCTCGGTATCGATATGTTCCTCAACGTCGGCGCGATCTCAGATTCATTCGTGAAGACGGTCACAAAAGGAAATCCAACATTTTTGATTGGCGGCACATTGAGAATTGGTGAGAACGTAATCAACACCGTTGGTTCTATTCTCAGGACATTCACTGCTGAATCCGCAATCAAAGGAACGAGAACACAGAAGGTCAGTCTCAATGCCAGCGCCGGACAGACGTTCGTCAATGGAATGGAATCACTCGGAAGTGGCATCGTTGATGGCATCGCAGGAATCTTCGTTGATCCAATCCGCGGTGCAAAGAAAGGCGGCGCTGGAGGCTTCTTCAAAGGCATCGCTACAGGCATCACAGGTGTTGTCGCTCGTCCGGTTTTAGGCGTTGCCGATGCAGGCGCTGGAATCATTGGCGCTGCAAGAAAGGCAATTTCCGATGACACAATAATATTAAGAAGACAGAGACTTCCGCGTGCAATTTTGTTCAGAACTGTTTCTCCGTTTAATGAAGAGTTCGCAAAGCTTCAAAATGTTGCTCAAATGGATTCTCCAGGATATGAATCCTACAACGAACAGGCGCAGTTCATCTTTAGATGTCACTTGAAGAAGGACTGCCACTGCGTTTTGACCAATTCCCAGATCTTCTTCATCCACGAGAAGAAGGTCGACAAAAGCTATGATTTTGCTGACATCAAACAGATCCAATTCATCAACAACACCGTTACTGTTCAGGGTTCCCACAACTTTGAGTTTATCATCGAAGACGGCGAAAAGAATCTTGATGTAATCAAGCAATTCCTGATCACAAAGGTCCATACTTTCTAAAATATATATATTTCTTTCAACTTTAATATTTTTTAAAGTTTATCATACAAACAAATAATATAAAATATTACATAATAAAACTAATTAAAAAGGTCATTCTTTGATGAAATGATGAACTTCGATGGATAGTAAATGACCTTAGTTGTGGATTCACCTGTTGAGAAGAATATCGCTTGACGAGATGAATCCATAGAGATTTGTGTAATTGGATTTGAAGCAATGTTCTTTGTTATTAATGGTACAAATTGATTCGACTCGAAATCGAAATTAAAGGCATCAACAGAACCATCTTTGTATCCGTCAACAATTGGTCTAATGCTGTCGCATTTATCTACATCACAAACATGAAGTGCTGATGGAATCTTAGTGAGATCGAGTTTGGAAACAAATATTCCGTTGATGTTGTATAAATACAATGTTGTGACTGAAAGAACATAAAGGAAACCATTGTAATCATCGAATCCTGAATCAATGAGATCTTCTTCGAATTCGAGAGTTTTGTGCCACGTTCCTCTAATGATATCCCACATCACAATGCTGCGAGAAGAAAGAGAAGCAGCAATAAAGTCATTTCCGTTGACGCGTGATTTCGTTCTCTTGGAAAGAGAGAAACTTGAAATCATGTTAACATCCAAAAGCTGAGAACCTTTGTAGATTAATCTGAAAGCAATGAAAATGCATGTATCGAGATCGATTACAATGAAACAATTGTTGGCTGATTTGGAAACTGATTTTGCGAAAATTGTGTTTGGATCTTGGAAAACAAGTTCTTTCTTGTTGACTGACTTGAATGAGAACCTGAGTCCTGAAGGAACAATCTCGAAAAGATGGAGACAATCAGAAAGCAAAATTTCGAACGAAAGATTGTTCAATTTATATGTTGATTCTCCAACTTGAAGAGATTCGATTTCAGAGAACAATGAAGTGCAACTTTTGACATTTTCTCTCTTGGAATGCGGTTTCTTGAACAAAACAACAGGACATTGACCCCAGTTCTGCAATTGCAATGCGAGTGTCTCCAAATCATCCGTTGAAGGAGGAATTTGGTAAGAAACTGGAAAGAAACATTCTTTGTGTTAATTGCTGCTTGGCCTTGTTGCGAATGTCCGAATATCAAATCAATCCACTTGTTCAAGTCTTGGGCCTGTTCCAAGAAGAATTTGTTGACATTGACGAAGTGAACAGCATTCTTTGCCCATGTTGGCAGTGAAACATGGAACTTATTGTTGCTTTCTTCGTTGAATTCGTTGATATTTAACATCATCTCAGGAATATCGAATAGTTCAGGAATCAACTCTTTGATGTCTGCTTTGTTTATCTCAGAACACGATTGCCATGTTCCGTTGACGTCCTGGAATGTTCTGTGCTCGTGATCCCATCCTCCGTGAAGGTCCCACTCGCAGAGGGAATATGGCGGAAGTCTTGCGAGGAAGAAATGAACGGATGACGCCATTGAGTAATGCTGTCCATAGAAGTCAGAGTTGTTTGAATCTTTGTACTGATTCTCGAAGTGTTGGGCTCTCTCTGGTGTCTGCATTCTCATTGGTTTCGCAAGTTCCCTGAACGCTTGCGGCTTGTCTTGGTTCTCGTAGTCCGCAATGACCCATGGGAAGACAGGATACTGAGCGAGATCTGAGAATGATCTTCCTCCGAGAGCATTAAGGAACAAAAGATAATCATGAGATGTGATGTGACCTGATAACCACAAATCTGTGGCGTTTTGAAGCGATTGAGTGAAAAACGTAACTGGTTTATCAGGAAGATTCTAGCTGAATGATGTTGCTCTGCTTTGAAGCTCTTTAGTGAATGTTTGCGGAAGAGGATCCTTTGAAATCAAAATGCCATTAGGCGAGGCTTCGAAAGTTCCAATTCTTGAGTTGTAATGAGCTCAACTCTTATTTTGAAAATAATATCTGTAAAAAGAAATTTCATAGAAAATTTATTCCTTACGGAGTGAGCCGATCTCTGGGATATCCTTCAAGTGGACAACATGAGATGTTGTGTACTGTGAGATATCTCCGCCCTTAGCTTTGCACTCTTCGACCTGTGTCTTGATCCAGTCGTATGTCTTACGAAGACCATCCTTGAGAGCTGTTGGTGGAGCCCAGCCGAGAACCTTCTTGATAAGTGTGTTATCAGAGTTACGGCCACGAACACCCTCTGGGCCTTCAAGGTAGACCTTCTTGACGTTCTTGCCCTCGAATGAGAGAGCGAGATCGACGAGCTCGTTCATTGAGACCATCTCATCAGAGCCGATGTTGATTGGCTTGTCATAATCAGACATGAAGAGCTTGAAGACACCCTCAAGGCAGTCATCGATGTATGTGAATGAACGTGTCTGCTTGCCATCACCCCAGATTTCGATCTTATCTGTAGCGCAGATAGCCTTGCGGCAGAAAGCGGCTGGAGCTTTCTCGCGGCCACCACGCCAAGTGCCCTGTGGACCGTAGATGTTGTGGAAACGAGCAACACGTGTCTTCATCTGTGGGAAGTCCTTGCCGTAGTGCATGCAAAGCTCCTCTGTTGTGATCTTCTCGAGGCCGTAGGCATCCTGTGGCATAGCTGGCCATGCGCAGTCCTCTGGGAGTCCTGGATTGTTGACATCTGTCTGCTTGAACTCTGGGTAAACGCAAGCAGAAGAAGAGTAGAAGAAGCGCTCAACACCATTTCTGCGGGCAGCTTCAAGCATGTTGGATGAAATCATCAAGTTGTTGTAAAGAATAACAGCGTGATTTGACTGAATAAAGCCCATACCACCCATATCAGCAGCAAAGTTGAACACCCAGTTGCAGCCCTCGGAGGCCTTGTGGCAGTTCTCGTATGTTCTTAAATCGAGGAGCATGAACTCATCGCAGAATTCTTCTGGCTTCATGAACTCGTTCTCTGCCCAGTCGACGCACCTGACCCAGTAGCCCTTCTTGCGGAGGAAGATACCCATGTGAGAGCCGATGAAACCTGCGCCACCACCAATGCAAACTCTAATCTGTTTAGACATTGATTAAAAGTGAAATGATGTAAAGAAAAATGTAATTTGTTCAAGGTTTTATTAAAGAAGGAGATTCCCTTTCGTCAGATTTCAAATTATTTTCGATTTATATTCAAAAATGTGGAAAATAATATTACTTGAATCAGAAAAACTTGGCCGATCACTTAAAATGACCTCGCCCCTTGTCAGAGCTCGGCCAATTCTGGTTATCTTACGCAAGTTCGGCTGCGTTTCACAGCTTATTTTATTCGAAATCCTGTCAAAAAGGAATGAACTGATCAAACTTATAGCGATATCATAACTCCATTGCGTGCATCGTTACAATGCTGAGATACCCCAAAACCGTACCGAGATGAACTTCTTTTGGATCTATTGAAGTGAAAATTGCTCTTTTCCTTTATGGATATGTTCTGCACATGCAGTAATATAATGCTGATGTAATGGTTTCTCTCTAATTCCTTCATAAAGAGAGCTCGACCTCGAATCGGATTGAATTTTGTTCCCGTTGACTTTTTTGAGTTTTGTGATTTTTAACGAGTTAATCCCCCTATCAAGCCAAACTGAGAAGACATTTACGTGCTTTTCAGGGGGTGCTGAGTATGTGAATAGCATTTGTTTGTCTATTTGACTTGAAGATCTCCATGCCTCCAAGAGATTTCATCGAATTTTGACATGTAAAATAATGAAAGTCACTTTTTGACACGTATTATCTGATATTTGTCATGTAAAGTCAAAAAATTGATATGTAATGTTCCCAATGAGCAAATTTAATGTGAATTTGAGGTAGCATAACTTTATGTATGCTCGATGCATGAGTAAAGGAATGCTGTTTGACTCCTGCGCGTAGCGTATTTTTTCTTTTCTATTTTTATTGATTTTTCTAGGGGAACTCTAGCAAAAATAAGCGAGCGAACGCTATAATAGTGAGATGTATTTGTTATAATCATCAAAGAGATTCATAACAGAAGCCCATTAATGATTTGTAATGGGTTTCTGTTTGTAATCATATGATATCATGATTAAGTAATACTTTGCTAAGATCATGAAACAGATTGCACCACTAGAATCAGAACCCCAAAAAAGCACGTAAATGTTTCATCATATTCGTCCAGGAATGGGGTTTACTCGTTAAAAATCGCAAAACTCAAAAAGGTCAACGAGAAAAAAGTGGAATCTCGAATCGCATCAAACATACATGTATGCTCCTCCTCAACAGCCAAAACTATTCTCTATATATTCTCTGTTAATCAAAACCATAACTATTAAATTTTCAAGTTTGATATTATATAAAAAGAACGAAATGTTGTGTTTGAACTTTGTGAATCAAAATGTATAATATGCTATAAGAATTAATGGATGTGGTGATGTCCGGTTGGGATGTTTCTATAAATTTTCGAAAAAAATTGGATATCCTTACATGAATAAAAATATTGAATAGCGATGTATTGGGACAAAAGGTTTACTTTGAAGAGTACTCGCTGATTAATGGATCAGGAAGAAGAAAAATAAGTTTACTTTCAATAGGTAAAAAAAAATGACTTCTGCTGAGCAAGAAGAAGTAACTAAATGGTTAACAGACGTTCTTGCCAAAGAAGGAGGACAGTTTGATGATTTGAAGACTGTCTTTAAGGATGGTATCAACTTACTCAAAGTTATTCACTTCATTCAAAATGAAACAATTCCACCAAAGAAAGTAAACGCTCGTATGCTTCAATTCCAAAATCCCAACTTGGAAGCAGCATTAAAGTATCTCGAAAACAAGAAATTACTTGGTTTAAAGAATCATATATCTCAAGACGAGATTTTTCAGGGTGAGTTAAAGAAAATCGTGTTGTTTATACTCCCTATTGCACGCCAGTTTCCTTTTGAAGCGGCAACTGCAACATCATATGAACAACCAAATAATGATGACGCAAATGCTGCTGCTGCTGAAGAGGCTAAAAAGCAAGAGGAGGAGTTAAAGAAGAAACATGAAGAGGAGGAGCGCAAGAAGAAGGAAGAAGAGGAGCGCAAACGCAAAGAGGAGGAAGAGTGTAAGAAGAAAAAGGAAGAAGAACGTCTTCGCAAAGAAGAAGAGGAGCGCAAGAAGGAGGAACAAGAAGAGTTGAAAAAGAAACAAGAGGAAGAAGAACGCAAGCGTAAGGATGAGGAAGAGGGAGAAGAACTTAAGAAGAAACAAGAGGAAGAACGAAAGAAGAAAGAAGAAGAGCTCAAATGCAAGGAAGAGGAGGAAAGAAAGCTGAAGGAAGCTGAAGAGCGTAAGAAGAAGGAGGAAGAGCTAAAGAAGAAGCAAGAAGAAGAGGAGCGTAAGGAAGAAGAGGAACGTAAGAAGAAGGAAGAAGAGTTAAAGAAAAAACAAGAGGAAGAACACAAGAGAAAGGAAGAAGAGGAACGTAAGCGTAAAGAGGAAGAAGAGAGAAAGAAGAAGGAAGCTGAAGAACGAAAGAAGAAAGAGGAGGAAGAACGTAAGAGGAAACAAGAGGAAATAAAGAAGAAACAAGAAGATGAGCGCCAGAGAAAGGAGGAAGAACGGAAGATGAAAGAAGAGCTAAAGAAGAAAGAATTAAAAGAAAAGAAGAAAGCAGAAGAATTGAAGATGAAAGAGGAACAGAAGAAGAAGCAAGAAGAGGAGTTAAAGAAGAAACAAGAAGAAGAACAAAGGAAGAAAAAACTCGAAGAAAAGAAGAAAGCAGAACAGGCTGAAAAGGCTGCTGAAAGTCACCCACTAGTCGCTGAAAGTATCCAAGAAGATACAACTTTTAAAACAGAAGTACATCCAGAAAAATCACAGCCAGGTGAGAGGTCCATTGGTGAACTCCCTGCTTTCATTGTAGATAATGGTAACAGACAAATTAAGATGGGATTCTCCGACTCACTATTACCCGCAGTCGGTGTTACTTCTTGCATTGCTAAACCTCGCAGTGCTCTTGGCTTCATCAAGGTTTTCACTAAAGCTAAGGACTCTCTTGTCGGTGAACAGGCATTCAAGGCTGGCAATGACTTCGATCTTAGTACTCCTTTCGCCGATGGCCATATTATTAACTTCGAAGATCTATTCACTCTTTATGAGGCCGGCATGAAGCCTCGTAACATCAACCCAGAGGGCCATCCAGTTGTCTTCACAGCAAATGCTTTTGCCACTGATAGAGAAAGAAGTAAGCTCACACAGATCTACTTCGAGCAACTCAAGAATTCAGCTCTCTTCACGGCTCCAGGCGCGTACTTCGCTTCAATCCAGACAGGACAGCCGGATGCTTTAGTCATCGATATTGGTGCCAGTAATGGAACAGTCCTCAGTGTCTTGGATTCTGTCGTCTGCAAGAACTCTGTCAGGAGGATTGACTTCGGCGGTGGCAAACTTTCGACTGAACTCTCCAAGAGAATCTTTGGTGATTCTCCAACCAGAGCATCATCATATGCTGTCGAAGCCATCAAGAAGCAATACTGCTTCGTCTCCACAAACTATGATGAAGAAATCAAGACCTACAAGACTCAAGACATCATCGATGTTGGCGAGGCTGGAAAGGTCTTTATGACAACAGAACGCTTAGTTGCCCCTGAAGTGCTCTTCAACCCTCAGAAACTCAATGTCGAAGGAAAGTCTATTGTCGAGACAATAAGAGAGAGCTTAGCACAGCTGTCAGATAATGATAGATCAAGAGTGTTACAGAACGTTGTCTTAAGTGGCGGCACAACAAATATGCCAGGATTCAAGGAGCGATTGCAAATGGAACTCAAAGAATTCCCAGATCTCCACTTTTATGGTTCTACAAATAATGAATTATCTCCATATCGCGGATGTGTCACTTTGGCAATGAAGGACGAGTTCCCCTGGTTGTGCGTCACCAAGCAAGAGTATGATGAGATTGGCGAGAGCATCTTAGCGCGCTTCGGAATTTAAATGGGTTACCATTCATAGTCTCTATTTTACACCTTACTATTGTATTTTACGACACTTTTGAAAAGATTTTTAAATAAAGGTTAACCATTCTAACTATAGCAAATAATGCTGTTTGATCTTGAGAGTGAAAATTGTTCTCTCAAAATTGCGTTTTTCTTTTTAAACCATTTGAAGCAGATAAAAAAAGCAACCACGTTCACTTGCTGGCCTAAAAGCAAGTATGAAAAATAAAATAAAAATCTTGATCAATTACATTTTTCAAACTGGATTAGGGGAGACTTTTCAAACAATTCTATAGTTTACAAAAAATAAATATTTCGATTTAGAAAAATTGTTGAATTACCATGAGTAGTATACAGATTGTGATTTTTCGGGGTAATCCAAAAATTTGGCTAACCTTGAAAAATCAGCAATCTGAGAATATCCATAATTATAATTTCCCCAATAAATAAAATAAACAATTTTCCTATAATTTATATTGAAATCCCAATAATTTCTATAATTTGTTATTAAAATGTATTAGTTAATTAATAATCTAAATTCTTATTGTTATGATTTATTAATAATTTCCTATAAATTGATGAAATTAAAAAATTAATATATATTTTCTCTAATAAATAATGGAATACACAGAACAAGTTATTCTTAATTTAACACAGGAACAATTTAATGAAATTTTCATTGGTGGAAATTTTAAAGTAGATGATGAAGAAAATGTTAAATATAAATTATATATGATTTATAAAAATCTTTTGAAAATTACCGGATGTGCTCATGAAAATATTTCTGAACTTAAACGTGCTAAGAAAAATAAAGTTATAACTATCTTAAATAATATCATATTAAAACTTAACGAATGTGATTTGGTGTTACACGCTTGATTTTTTCGGGAAATATACAACTATAATAAATAGCAAAATTATTAATCCCATTTAATAAAAAGAGGATGGATCTGGGATTTAATAAATACTGGTCTAACTGCTGCATCATTTGCGGCTTTACAATATAGTTAGTAATTAGATGTTCGCAGAGCTCGAGGCGAAGACTCGAGCTCTGCGAACATCTATTTAATATATTTACGACAAAAATAGTTTTACAATTTAGGTCCCCCCCATATAGAAAATAAATTTTTGAATTACTTACAAAACTAACGTTAATTTTATTTTAAAAAATTATGACTTTATAAATGTATTCAGAAATTTTGAAAAATAATTTATGACTAACTAACTAACTAACTAACTAAGAAAAGAAAGCGAAAGGATTTGTGGGGTAAGAAATTTTGAAAAATAATTTTAGTGAAAATGTATTCAGAAATTTTGAAAAATAATTTATGACTAACTAACTAACTAAGAAAAGAAAGCGAAAGGATTTGTGGGGTAAGAAATTTTGAAAAATAATTTTAGTGGTTATTCTGATTTCTTCTCTTCCTGCTTCTTCTTTTCTTCGGCACTTTGTGCCTCAAGGGCTTTAGCCCTTTCTTCTTCCTTCATTCTTTTTGCGATCCATCTCGGATTCTTCTGTCTTCCTGCAGCAAGTGCTGCTAATTGTTTTTCTGTACACTTACGTTTAGGCTTAACGGGTTTTTCCTCCGTTACTCCTTCA
>JALKBU010001073.1:0-17247 GCA_023091735.1 Trichomonas tenax | reverse complement strand
CAACAAAGATATTTATGACACTTTTTATAAAGGTGACAATTTGCCAGCGCAAAAAGCGATAATTGATTTATAAAAGTGACTTTAAGGTTCCATGTCACTTTTTGATGTTCACTTTTGTCATAGACTCAATTCGCCAATGAAAAATCAAAAAAGTGACATATCAAATTTGAGATGAAATTAATCGTCCAATCAAATATTTTTGAATCCAAAATTATCGTAAACAAAATCTCAGGTAATGGATTCTTTGTTAGACGGACTTCCATTACCTGACATGTACTCCAATCTCATTGAAATCTCGAAGTCCATATGGGGTATATTCATTGAGCGTCTCAGAGGTCTCCAACCCGACGAATTGAATCAATGGGTCCAAGATTCATACGCTTACCTCATGAATTTATCACAGAAACGGACATCTGAGAGTTACAGGAGACTGTGTATTGGAATGCTTTCGTTGTATCACTTTTTTCTAACAGATTTAACACCGCTTGAGCCTCTAATTTCATCGTTATACTTGACAAACGAAGTGATTTCGATGCAACTTGCTGCCTACTGTATAGCTAGTATCGCATCAGAATTGCCGCCAACAAACGATAATTTTGCACGAAAACACATCGAAATCGCGCTTGCAAAAATAAATTTGGAACGAAACAACTACCAAGACAACCTTTTCGGCCTGTTTCTACTTCGTGAATTGGGAGAAATGATTCCTTTACCTTTTTTAATTCATTCACCGAACGTTCATGAACAGATTTGGCCATTTTTGATCAACACATCGTTCGAAATACGTATGGCTGCGAGCCAAGTCTTAGAGAGATACTTAACAATTCTTGTTAAATACCAAGGATATCGATTGAAAGAATTATTCGATGCTATTTTTACAAATGCGCTTATGACATTACACAAGAATCCTGAGAACTGTCCTCAGGGCGCATTAACAGTGCTACTCTTAATACTTCGACAAAAAGGCGAATTTTACGAACAAAAAGCAAACATTATATTCGATATTGTATTTCCCTTCGCACAAGGAAAGGAACCTCGAGAACCCGCAATACTCGTTTTAGGTGAATTAGCAGCAATCAATCCTCAATTATTCCAAGATGATCAAAAGTTTAACTTACTTCTCGAAATCATCAAAAATCACAAAGATTCAACATACCTTAACTGTTTGGAAGCATTGACACTTCTTATTAACAATGTTCCCGAAAAATTCAAAAATCTTGATCAGAAAGTCTATTTAATTCTTCATAGCACACTACAATACGATAAAGATTCTATTGTTGCACCATTCATGAAAATTTTGTTAGCTTTCGCAAAGAAAACGGTAATTCTCAAAAGTCCTCTATTTGATCTATGGGAAATTCTCAAAAATTTCGTCTTTACTAAGTCTTTCCTTGAATATTTCCCTGTGTTTTTGGAAGAAATACCGAATTTTTGGGTCGATTATTCTTTCAGAATTGTTGATTTAACTGTTGACTTATTCGCGAGCCAAAAGAAGGTTCTGCATGCGAAGTATAATGCATTTAATCTCATTTGTTTGTTTCCAACTGTTTTATCAAGTCATCAAAAATTATTAATTAGCGCATTACGCGATTATTTACTTTCTAAGTCAGAAGAGGATCTTTTGCTCGCTCCGAAAGCACTTCTTCATATAATGTTAGAAACAAATAATGCAGACTTATATCAAATCTTGCATCAAGTCATTGATATTGCGACAGGACACGATTCTGAGAACGTAAGAGTATCCTGCTTAAACGCATTCAGGGAAAATCAATACCAGTATCTCGCAAACCCTGTTTTCCTTGATTTTTTTTCGAACTTAACGCACGATGATTCACCGAGAGTTCGTTCAGAATGTTTTCGCATTTTGAAGAAACTTCGTGTTTTTGATCCATCAGGTGTCGATCTAATCCTAAGAAAATCACTGCTGGAAACATTATATTCATTGCAATGCTCAACAAACTTAATACAGCAGGAGAAAAATGCAAAAGTTTTACCAAATCTCATTTCCGCATCACCGATGTTAATGCACATTTTCTCCAGCACTTATATACCAATTATTCTTGACCTACTCACTCAGAGATTCGCATATCATAACAGTGAGTACAATAATCCACTTTTCCCTGAAGTAAGAACGCTTCTCGCTTTGTCGTTAGTCCAAACTCTTCACGAAGTTATCACTAATAACTACGATGTCGTTAAACGCTTCTTGAAGAGGATATTGGAAGTTCTAACAGCCATTCTTGGTGAATGGGGTGATAAAAGCTTGAAGCATCAAGTTCTTGCAACATTGCTCATATTATTTACAAAAGATGAACCAAGAGTTCTTCTTGATATTTATCCGAAACTTCTTCCGAATGTATTCCATTTAATTGCAACATGCAACTCAAGAGGACTCAGAGTTAGAAGCCTCAAATTCCTTGGTTTGTGCGGTGCTGTTTCCCCGAGATTAATGAAAGTCGAAACAATACAACCAAACAATAACGAAAATCATCTTCCTGACCTATTTTTAGTCGGAAAATCGATATCATTCAATGATTATTTTGTTGAATTTGTTTGGAATCAATTATTTATGATTCTTAACGACAAAAGTTTATCAACTTTAAGGATGAAAGTTTTGTCAGCTGCAACAGTTGCATTGGATGTTTCTTCGACGAAATCTGCTGAATTTTTGGTCCATTTGGTTCCAATGGTTGACTATGAAATACAGAATTCTAACGATGATCAAGCGAATGAAGCTTTGCTATTACTTCAGCATTTGATTTTTGTTGCTAGACAAAGAATAATGCCTTTCGTTGATGAATTGATGGTCACAATTCACAAAGTCTGGAGAATTAATTTAGTTCCAAATATTTTGTTAGTTATTGCTTCACTTGTAGAAATATTAAGATCAGACTTCACTCCATACGCAACGCCACTTGTCACCAATCTCATGGACATTATTTCATCTTCTGTTTTATCAATCCAAAGTGTCTCTGTCAGATGCATTCCTCTTCTCGCAACAATCTGTGCAAGTTTTCCTCATCTTTCGCAGGCTTTGGCTCCTCGCATTTGTGAAATCGTTAAATCTGAATCAACACCTGCGGATGTCAAAGTTGTTTATTTGGATTCATTGCGATATTTAGTACATAACTCAAACATTCACAATAACGCAGCAATGATTCTTAGAACAGCCCTTAATTTCTGTACAAAGAAAGAATCAGCACTTGTTGATATTGGTTTCCAAGTTTTATATTCTTTGATTTTAAGACTTGGCGGAAAGTTCAATTTGTACACTCACAGAACAGTCGAAAGATTAATCAACAATGGCAATGTGCCAAAAGAATTTGCAATATTGAACGGCGCAATCATGAGTGGAAATAATGTCAAGTTTTCTGATTTTGATTTCATCAAAACAGATCCTTTGTTGCATTATTTGACGCAGTTCCCATCAAGAGTCACAAATAATCAAAAGAACATTCTCGAACACTTCGATCACACAATAATGACAACACCGAAACACTATCAAAACTGGCTCGCTGGATTTATACAAGTTTGCATTCAGGAATCTCCTTCAATATCAATCAACGCTTGTAGTTCATTAGCGATGACTCACACACCACTTGCAAGCAATCTCTTCTTCCCTGCTTTCTTGAGTTGCTGGATTTCCATGGGATCGGATATGCAAGCTGCAATCTCTCTCAAGTTATCCATGCTCTTAATGAAGCAGGGACTTCCTCCTGATGTCACGCAAACACTTGCTCAGTTGTGCGAATACATGGATAGAGCGGAAAGACCAATTCTTATATCCGAGTCAACTCTTACTACATTCTATTCTAATGCACATTGTCTCGCGTTAGCGCTTCACAATGAACAAGAAAGGATATTCAAGGAGTTTGGTGGTGTCGCAATTGGAATGATGGACAACGTTGTACAACTTTACACACAACTTGGGCGCCCTGATTCAGCCAAAGCACTCCTGAAATCAACGAAAGAAGACCACAGCTGGCTCATAAAACTTGAGCAGTGGGCGAGTGCATACGATTACTATGGAACAAGACTGAGTGTTGATGATCGCGATGAAGAAGCTTTCAAGGGATTTATAACGAGCGCGTGCAAACTCAGAAGATACCAAATCATTAGAGATAAAGAAAAAGAGTACAGAAAGTTCCATATTTCCTACAGATCGACAATTGCTGAATTTTTCGCAGAAGCTTCTCTATTTTCAAATGAATTCGACGAAGTTCTTCTCTTCACTAAAGAATGTAGCGCAGATAATGTTGTTGGAAGAATTCTCAGAGCCATTGCTTTGTTTATGCTTCACAAACCACAGGAAACACAAAATGTTATTGATGATGCTTTTTCTCTTATTTCCGCTCAATCATCGGCACTCTTTGGAAGAAGATATGAAACAGTTTATCCAACACTTCTTAACTGCCAAGTTCTTTATGAATTGCAGGATCTCATTAAGACAGGAGATAAATATCTTCAAGATATCGCAAAAAGAAAGCAATGGTCTGATAGATTGAAGTCTGTTGATTATACGAGTGCTGCTTGGTGGTATTTGATTCTTGTTCGTCGCGCAGCGAATTCCAATGATTTTGATTCATTCACGAAATTCATCGATTTAGTTCTCCATGAAAGAAAGTTTGATGTATTCGAAGAAACATTCAAAGTTTTGTTCCCGAATTATAACGAAATGTCATCGCCTCCTCTCGTCACTCTTCTCAAGTGTAAATATGACTGGGCATTAGGAAACTTTAGGTCAGCGTTAGAAGTTGTTTTCAGATTAACAATGCTGACATTAAAAGCAGGACATAATGATTTCCCATTCATTCTTTCTCATTATGTTGATTGGACTCTCGCATATCATGAACGAAGCTGCGAAAGCTTGATTGACATGACAAAGAAGCTTGGAAGCTTACTTGGAAAATACGCTGACAATCAATTCGTTTGGCAGAAATGGGCTATTGTTAATTATCATAATTTTGCGTTAAACCCGAAGAATTACGATTTCGCATTTGAAGCTATCAAAGGATATGTTAATTGCCTCACGAAATCCAATTCAAACTCCATTGCAGGAAACTTTGCAGAAGTTATTCAGCTTCTTTCATTATTCTTCGCAACAGCCGATAATCCAAAGATTTTCCAGCAAACAAGTCAACTAATTTCAAGAATTGCAAAGACATATTTCATTGAATGTCTTCCACAATTAATCGCCCAACTTTCTCATCCCATTAACAGCGCTGTTGACTTTGTTGTTAAGATATTGAAGAACATCGCTAAAACTAACTATCAGCCTCTTCTTTTCCCTCTTTTAGTTCTCGCAAACAGCTCAGATAGGAAGAGATCAGTTGCTGCTAATTCAGTTTTAGGAGAAATCGCCAAAGAGCATCCAAAGTTAATGGATCAAGGCCAGAAGATGCAAACGGGACTCCTTAAAGTTGCAATCTCCATTTTCGAGAAGTTCACAACTCTCGTTTATAAATACTTTGATGCCAAAGGTTCCGGAGAAATGGAACAATGCGAATCAATATTCCATGAAATCCAAGTCCTCGTTAACAGTCCTCAGAGTCAATTTGACAGCCTGTTTAAGCATCAAAACTTCCAACTTATTAATGATTTGATGAGAACAACCGATGATCCTGATGAAATCTTAACATGCATTATGTATAACAACGAAACGTTCCTTGATAGATTGAATGATGTTGCAATCTCTGATATCAGCAGCGAACTCGAATCATTATGTGACACTGAAGTTGCTGTTCCAGGATCTCCGGATGTTAGAATACATCATTTCTCGCCTAAACTTTCAGTCATGGGAAGCAAGAAGAGACCAAGAAGAGTTACAATTTGTGGCATCAATGGACAAGAGTTTAAATTCTTGTTGAAAGGAAATGAAGATCTCAGACTCGATCAAAGAGTTATGCAGTTCTTTAGACTTGTTAACACCCAAATCAGAAGAGATATTTCGTTATCTATCGATAATATTGCTGTGAGATGTTATTCAATTGTTCCTCTATCAACAGAAGTCGGTTTAATTCAATGGGTCGAAGGCTGTGATACATTTTATAATTTGGTCGCAGACTTTAGAATTAATCATGGAATGACGCCAAACGCTGAGCAAGCGCTCTTAACAAGTCTCACGATCGATGACATCAACAAGTTGACACCAATGCAGCGTCTTGAAGTCAACAGCGAAGTTAAAACTCAATTTGATGGTGGCGATATACGAAAAGTTTTCTGGTTGAAGTCTCCTTCTTCCGAGGCTTGGCTCGAGCGCACTTCGAAGTATGCAAGATCAACCGCTTTAATGTCAATTCTTGGATATGTTCTCGGCCTCGGAGATCGTCACCCATCGAACTTTATGATTGATAGAAACAGCGGTGATGTCGTCCATATCGATTTCGGTGATTCTTTTGAAGTTGCAAGAAATAGAGTTTTATTCCCAGAAATGATTCCTTTCAGACTCACACGAATGGTCTCTCAAGCATTTGGCGCTTGTGGCATTGATGGAGAGTTCTTCCACGTTTCTCTTAGAGTGATGATGCTCATTAGAGAAAACTGCAACTCGCTCGTTAGCGTTCTTGAGATTTTCGTTCAAGAGCCAATATCCGATGGTGAAGCGAAACTTCAAGCACCTGAAGTTATGAAGAGGATTTGGAATAAGATCAGAGGAAGTGACTTCGAAGATAATGTTGTTCTTCCTGTCGAAAAACAAGTAAGGAGATTGATCAGTGAAGCCCTCGATGACTATAATCTCGCCAAACTATACAGCGGATGGAAACCTTTGTGGTAATATTATAATTTTTGTTTGTAATAATAAATGTTTTTCTAAATACAAACATAATTTTTATAATTCATGAAAAATATTCATTCTTAAAAAGCAACATTGCTCTAGTGTAGACGAGAGAATCGGGATCATAGTCCTCTAAGATGGTTTCTAATGTGTCTACCAAATCATAGTCTTTGCCTATGGATATAATATAATCAGAGTCATCAGATATCCAGTTATTGACGTTCATTAAAACGCATTCTATTTGATCTTCTGTGAAAGATTCGAGCATATCAAATATTATTTCGATAAGTCTCTTAAGCCAATCCGGGCGGTCTGTTGATGACAATGCTTCAGGAATTGCCTGCATAAGTGAACAAGGAACAAACTTTTTGTCATCACTTTCTAAATATGGAATTTTCTCAACAAGAACATGGAAAACTCCTGCTCTATCCAATTCATAATACTTCTGTTCTTCCAAGCACAGCTCTATAAAATTAATAACTTCTTCGGTATCAAACTTATAGTCAGTTATGTATCTTCTCACCCTCTTCAGGAAAGAAGTCATGTCGTGTTTATAATAATCATCCATCACATCATATAATTCGCAAAGCGTGCAAAACAACTTAAGTATTCCTGAATAATACTCAGAGACAGCAAACGCAGGTAAATTCTCAGCAAAGCTTTCTGGGAATTTGCTATTTCTAACTAATTGAGCGAGTTTTCCAATCGAACACAAATTAATGAAAATGCTGCAAATATTGTTTTGGCATCTTGGATCTGATACTTCAAAATACTTGTAAAAGAACCCAATGATGTCTTTGTATATAATCAGACGGTGTTCAGTCGTTTGATCGACTTCTAAATCATGAATTTCAACCATTGCGATTTGCGTGAATTGTGTTAAAATATGGATTGCATAGTTTGTTATTGAATTAGCTTCGATGTTGCTGCGAAAGATATTGTAGAAATATGACAAAACATCGCAATTAAACAAAAATCCAGCAAATTGAACTCCAATTTCTTTGTCAACGAGTAAATTGCTCAATAAGTTTGTAATTGTGCTAAAGCACTCACCGTTTTGTGTATTAAATATATTCAAAATGCTTTTAGCCATAAATTCACTGCAAAATTGTGAGTCTGGTGTCAAATCAACACTTGACAGTATAACGAGTAATCTAATCATCATTTTCTTTATCTCTGCATCTAAATCAACCGGTTCTACTATATTCAACATTATTTTTGGAATTAATTCAGGAATTACATTTATTTCATGTGGATCAGGGATTTCATCATTATCCATTAATTCGAAGAGTCTTAAAATTGCTTCGATTGAATTATCATTTGTAAGAATAAAATCGAAAATTTCACTTAATTCGGGATTTTGATCGATATGATAATATCTGGTTTTCAAATCATCGAAACCATCAATATGTTTCGTCTCTGTTATTGGATTTTTGTTCTTCCATTGAGTTAATTCTTTAAATTCTTGATTCTCTTGTTTAAAATTCAATTTAAATTCTGTCACTTTTAGATATTTACATGTCATTTTTAGATTACATGGCAAATTAACTAAATTGTTGATTGTGCTATCTTGCGCATACAAGCTCAATCAAATGGCACTGTTTGCTGCATAAATGCAAACCATATTCCAGCAACAACATTCTCTTAACAAATAATGACAAAAACCCTTAAATGTTGATATATTTTAATCATCTTCTCAATATGGCACACTAAAGGGGATTTTAATGGTGACAGTAGCTCCAATTGATTGTCATCACAAACTATCCTTTTAAAAATGACATTAAAATTATCGAACTCGAAATTAGAAATAATAGCAATTACAAAAACAATGTACGTGTTTCCGCCGCATATGCAAGTGTGCTGATGCACATAACAATCATATTTGGTTGCAACAATGACAATCTTCTATCATCGGTGATAGTTTCACCCAAACTACTGCTTCTACTATACGCTGTATACATATGAAAGCTTTAAACTAAACGCAAAGCAGCAACATTGCTTTATTCGATAAATCATTTTTTTATATTTTATAAACATTATATTTTATAACACTGTAAGTATCAGTTATATTTAGAAGTCTATTTTCAACCTAGTTTAATCGGAGTTTAGTATTTGCAAATGGTGACATTTTATTTCTAGCGAAAGTTTAGGCAGATTCCTTAGATACTTAAAGGTTATATTTGCACATCCACGGCGAAGTCGTCGCCCGAAATAAAATTTTTCGGAAAATATGTTAAACTTTTTATATCAAACAAAAAAAATATAAAATATATCTAAAAACAATAAAATTAAGCGTTGGAAGGAGTGGAAACAGCGTCAGTTAATTTTGCCGGCGGCATTCGGACTCAAAACGCCTCTTATTGCTGACTTATTTTCGTTTTCCTGTGATTCCTTCTTCGTCCAGGGCTTCGAATATCATGACGTATGTGAACCGGTAATTGATTAGCTTTTCTGCTGCCTTCTGGGACAGATCTATCAAAGATTTGCTCGTGTGAATATCAGATGGATTCACTTCAACTAGTGACAATGCACCGAGAACAGACATCAATTGCTTCAAGTCTCGAAAGTGATTTTTGTGTGTTCTGATGGATTCCTGATAAATGCAATGAAAGTTTCGGATTTCGCTTTGTCGCATATCATTCTCTTTCTGCGCTGCTCGTTTGCTATTCTCTGCAGTTCTGCTTGAGCGTTCTTGATCCAACCTAAGTCCGCATTCGTCGGTTTTGCAGCATGCTTGAGTCGGTAGATCTCTTTGCGTATCGAACTCGCTTCGTCATTCCTCTCTGATCGAGCTCCTGCAATGCGATGCCGAAGTGCTGTCTCAATCTGTCGTATCTGATTGTTGTCTCCTCGTGGTTTGACTCTCTGTAGCTCCTTCTGGAGATAAGAAACTCTCAGATTGAGTTCATTGATCTCTGTTTGCTGTCGCGCATTCGATTCGCACAGCCTGGTGATAATTGATTGTATCTCGGAGAGGTTTCGGTGCTCTTCTGGCTCTTTCTGAATCTTCTTCCTGTCAACTCATGTCTCACGCTGGAATGATAATAGGACTGTTAATCGTCGTCTTCGGGAATTCGTATTGGATTCGAGTGATTCTGACTGTCTTGGAGTCGTCATTGATGTTTCTGTTTGGCTTCGTGACTGTGTGGATAGCAGGGATGGGGACTCTTTTGGCGATGATGGCATCGTTTACAGAACTTGTTGGTTGAGTTTCAAGTTATCGACGATTGGCTCCAAAACTGGAGGTTTCCATTAATCGGAGGAGATTTAGTGTATGATCGCTGGTCTGCATCTATGCGGCTGATTTGGTGTTTGGAATTGCCCATATCCACTGTCGTTCTCGAGATTGACGTTGTCGGTCTTGGTTTCGAATTCGGTTCGATGATTATCGAGACTTTAGTTCTCGATTTCCGCTGCAAGAGAGGACCGTGGACCTTTTGCAACGCAAGATTACCGAAATCCTAATGAGATGTGATAATCTCGGAAGAAAATGCGTCTTTATCTTCTTCGCTTGACATCGATCCCACTCTTCTTTAGAGTTATAAAGAGAGCCATCATCGGATTCAATTCTGTCGCTGTTCTCTTCATTGAAGGGAGCTGCTGTGTTTGTTAGAACAGGAGCCGTGATTGGTTCTCCGACTTCGAATTTGACTTTTTGTTCGTCAACTTTCTCTTCAACCTTTGCCTCTGATTCAACCTTCAACTGATGGGTTAACTTCTGGAGTTGGTTCTTTGACTTCTTCCGCTGATTTCGATTCTTCGTGTTTCTCTTCCCGTTTTCTTCAGACAAGTTTAAAAGTTGTTTGTGTTCCAACCATTGTGTGTGGAACTTGTGATCGATAGAAGTGGCCGAAGCTGTATTTGATTTGGAGATTATAATCTGTCCTTAGTTGTCTGGATTTCCTTCTTTTGGCTTCGAAATCTTGTTTTCCAAATCTTGAATTTTACTTAAAAGCTTTTCGTTGTTTCTTCTTCTAACTGAATTCTGTTCTTCGTTGCAAGTTGTTCATTGGCGAGCTTCACTGCTTTCATTATATCTAAATTGCTTTCGTGGACCAATGCTTGTAAATAAAAACAAAGAAATACGAACAATATATATGCATCAACAAATCTTATTAATTTTGCATCAATGAGAGATCTGTTAGTGTGATTTTTCTGAATTCAAATTATTTTTTCCTAAAAAGTAATATATAGATTAGTTTTCTTCCAAAGTATAGTACACAGAGAGAAATGAATGTAACTAAAGCGACTTTCATGATTCCTATACCTGTCGGAACAAAAGGAGTCTATGACAAAAGTGAATATCAAAAAGTGACATGTGAACCTTAAAGTCACTTTTATGATAAACTGTCACTTTTTGCGCGGGCAAATTGTCATCTTTATAAAAAGTGTTATAAATATCTTTGTAGTCTAACCAATACATCCAGGCTAGTGTTGTTGACGAGCCACAACTCTATCATCAACGAGCATATACCTAATTGGTAATTGGTAAGAAAACAACGATATTTATGCATGGTTAAATTGTTGCGAGAATGTCATTGGGCGAGGTTGGCCTGAGACTTCCAAAGCCCTCGAGTAGCCAAGCCAGGCCCTAGCAAGAACCCACTTATTGATTCAATTTTTAATACACATTACATTTTCACTTTTGATATTAAACAATTATTATTTTTTTTTATTTTTTATTTTTCACAGATACCTTTTCATTACAAGATTATTTTCATTTTATTACTAATTCTCATAATTATTAATATATCATTAAATTCATAATTAATTATGAATCATGAATTAGATAATGTTTTCATGTTAATTTCATTTTATTTATTGATTTATATTATTTAGATTCACAATTCGATCCTTATATTCTTTGTAAAATTCATTTTTAACTAAACTTCTAATTTTATCTTCAAATTATTCGTTTAGAATTCATATTTACTATGCAAGAAGAAATAATTTCGACCGAGTTTCTTGGTTTTCTTAGGTTTGGAGTGCAACAAAAACTTGCAATGAACAAAGAGAAATGGATGATGTGCTATCGTCAGGATGCTGATAGCATAAATAACATCTTTCACTATAAGGCCACAACTACTCATAATGAAGTCTTCTTTGGCTTCCAACATTGAGTTCAATCCATTTCAACCTATTGACACTTTTCCATTTTTTCCCGCGCAAACACGTCACTTTACTTTATTTTGACATCCTGACTTTACATGTCAAAAATAAGTTACATGTCAGAAAAGCACGTTGTTCTATTTTGTCCCAGTCCCGGAACAAAAGTGATTGATTTAACGAAAGCACGGCCTTTAGGCATCATGTCGTTAGCATTGCCGCTATTAAGCAGCACACCGTCAAGTCTCTCGCTGTCATTTGTCCGTGTAGTCCTTTTGTATGTTTAAGTAATCTGTCTGTAGAGTCGGCCAAATCATCCAAAGCCATCAAATTCGCGTGGTCCATCGTTTGTGCTGCGTAATCGTTATCTTTTCCGCCTTGATTTCCTCTTCTCATAATGATAAATAATCGTTCTAAATAAGGTTAAATATGATATGTAAATTAGTTTTGTCAATTTTATTTCACACTAGGATTTATTAACATCGCAGATGTAGATTAAATAAAGCACCTGAATGCATAGGAAATTCTTTAATATCGCATATGATTGTCGTTAAAAACAAATTGCAAATATCAACAATCAGTTAATGAGGTTATACACTAGTAAATTTAAAAGCATTGGTATTTTTGTAATTGGTGATCGCAATACAGTTAAATGAACTGTTCATTTTATTATTTGTGGAAATAAAATCGTGAGTTCAAACGTCAGCTGCAAATAATCGTCACTCATTAATTCGTCCTTCATGAATATCACAGCAATCATAGTAAATGAATGAATAATATAGACTTCGAAGAATATCTTGTCAAGAGCATGTTGCAATGAAATTCAATGCTGCAGAAGAAAATGCTAAGAAAAACCCATGATTTGGATTGATGAACAAAGCATTTTTTCGAGACATTTCTTCTTTTTATTAAATTAAATAAATTTACGTGTCATTTTTGTCATGTAAAATCAACTGTTTTCGAAATTTTAGCGATCATTTATATTATCCATTAAAGATTCATAATATATAGTAATCATTCAATATAACTGTAACAACAAATTTGCTCGTGAACAATTGCTTTTGGGGCTTTTGGGAATTTTTAATATTCTTTTGACATTATGACATGTAAAATAAGAATCTGGAATTCTTAAACTCTATAATTTTATTAACCTATGATAGTAGATTAAAATCATAACCGACTAAAATTTAATTAAAATCGACTTCACTTCGCCATGGAAATATCTTTATATTACTATATCTATCAAATGTGACATGACTTTACCAAACTCAAAATTCAAAAATCGTCCAAAGATCGATTTCTTAGCAAAATACTTTCTCTCAGGATAAATTCCATTGGTAAAAAATTGAAAAAACGATGAGAATTGTAGTCTTCGAAAAGCCGCTGATGACGATTATTTTTTAGTTCACTTACAACAATGTCTGCATTCGCTAACGTTCCAGAAGCTCCTCCGGATGCCATTTTCGGTGTCGCCAAGTTATACAACGCCTCCAAGCTTGAGAAGAAGTCCCTTCTTTCTGTTGGTGTCTACCGCACAGAGGATGGCAAGCCATACGTCTTCAACTGTGTTCGCAAGGCTGAGGAGAAGATGCTCAGCAAGCATCACAAGGACTACCTCCCAATGAACGGCGATGCAAACTTCATCAAAGCTGCTCGTGAGTTCCTTTGGGGCCCAGTTCTCCCACAGATCGCTGAGAGAACAGCTTCTATCCAGTCTTGCGCTGGCACAGGTGCTCTCTACTTCGTTGCTAGGTTTGCTAAGGAATTCCTTAAGGTTCCAAAGGTTCTCCTCTCTAACCCAACATGGGCCAACCACAAGGCCATCTTCGGACAGCAGGGACACGAGCTCGGCACATACGGCTGGGCCAAGGACTGCCGCCTCGATATCGATGCTTGCCTTCGCGATTTGAACGCTGCTCCAGAGGGCTGCTTAGTCCTTCTCCAAGCCTGCGCTCATAACCCAACAGGCATTGATCCAACACCAGAGCAGTGGGAGAAGATTCTCGCAACAGTCGCTGCTAAGAAGCACATCGCTTGCTTCGACTTCGCTTACATGGGCTGGGCTTCAGGCGATCCAGAGAAGGATGCTGAGATCATCCGCAAGTACGCTCTCTCCGGCAACCAGTTCTTCGTCTGCTTCTCATTCTCCAAGTGCATGGGTCTTTACGGTGAACGCATCGGCTGCTGTCACGCTGTCTGCACAACAGCTCAGGAAGCTAACAATGTCGGCTCTCAGTTCGCTTCAATCGGTCGTTACACATACTCCGTCTGCCCACAGAATGGTTCTTACATCGCTACAGAGGTCATCAACGACCCAGAGCTCCACAAGATGTGGCTCGAGGAACTCAAGGAAGTCTCAAAGCGTGTTATTGACATCCGCGCTAAGTTCGTTCAGCTCCTTGAACAAAAGTCCGGAAAGTCCTTCGACTTCATCGCCCAACAGAAGGGTATGTTTGCCCTCACAGGCCTCACACCAGACGAGGTCAAGATCCTCGGTGAACAGGAGGGTGTTTTCATTCCATCCAATGGCCGTATCTCCGTTCCAGCTCTCAACAACTCCAACGTTGATTTCGTTGCCCAGGCTGTTGCAAACGTTGTTGCAAAGCGCAAGTAAATTGATTTTAGCTTCTTTTTCTTTAAAAAGACTTTTCTTTTCATTATTTTTCAGATTTTTTCTATTATTTCTTTCCTCTTCTCATTGTTATCTAATAGCATCTAATCAATATGATTATGTTGTATTTTATGTTATTATTTTGTGATTATTCTCGTAATCTTTCTATCCTCGAAAATTTCCATTCTTTGTTTAAAAAAGACTCTGAACAACTGCTTTCCATTCCACATTGCCAATTGCCTCTGTTAAAATCGAGTAAAATCGCAAGATAAAACACGCAAAATCTCTGCTGATTACACAATCACATACTAATAATCAAAATACTGTAAAATCACTTGGAGAGCCGAGGTGTGCTGTTCGTCACGATATCCTTCATTGAGGTGTGGTTACATTGAAAAAGCAATTTGAAATTTGCAATTTTATACCTTTGGCACTCTAAAATAAGAAAAACATTACATGTATTGAGTATGAAAGCCTGCAATGGCATATTCACTATGTCACATGAATGATTGTTGCTGTAAAATGCGCTGTATTAAACGGAATAGGCATGTGCAATTCAATTATTACATCGACTTTTTTTAAACAGAGTAAAAATTCACTCATTTTCGCTTTTTTTGACGGTGATTTTTTTCCTGTTGACTTTTTTGAATTTTGTGATTTTTAACGAGTAAACCCCTATCAAGCCAAATGAAATAATATTTACTTGCTTTTCAGGGGTTCTGAGTATGTTTATAGCATTTGCTTGTCTATTTAACTTGAGGATCTCAATGCCTCAATGAGATTTCAGCGAATTTTGACATGTAAAATAACGAAAGTCACCATTTTCGACACATATTATCTGATATTTGCCATGTAAAGTCGAAAATTTGATATGTAATGTTACCAATGAGCAAATTTTGTGTGAACTTATTGCAAATTGTGCACCATTCAATCTGAGAGTGTAAACTATTCAATTTTCTATGATTGCGCAAAACTGCGCAAAGCGATTTCGACTAATTTTAAAGCGTGCGATTATGACTCTAATAGCCTAAAGAATTTGTGCAAGTGCTTTTTATAGCAAAGTTACTTAAAACATCAAAATTTAAGCAAATGAAGCATTAAATTCAAACATTGACATCAAATTTTAAACGTAAACACCGAAAAATAAATTTTCATGAATTTAAGCCATTCATAAAAATCCTTTTCCTAATTTTTTTATTACCTGGTATAATAAATTTTCGAAAAATAAAATTAAGTTAATTTTTAAAATAATATAATTTTTTAATAAATAAGAAATAATGACATCTGAAGTTTCTGAATTCGCTAAATCCAAATATTATTCCGTCAATGCATTTGCTAAATTAATAAAGAAAGAATTTCCTGAATCAAAAAGATTGGTTATAGCATTAACAAGAAACATTAAGGAGAATAAATTTGGTTATTAGTGTTCACCGTTATGTTTCATCATTGAAGGACCTACGGTCCCGGGCGCAAAGCACCTCGGTAAGAAGTTTATGAACAAAAACATGTCAATGTTGTTAAAAGTAAATTATATCAAAATTAATATTAAAAATTGTTTTGCACAAATGATTAATAACTCAAAACAACAATTATTCGGTATTGATTGTGATTTATCAAAAGAATTAGAATATAAAGACCCAAAGGGTAAAAGAACAGTAGGATATTACAAATCAAGACTAAACGTAATCCCTGATAAATTAAAGGATAAAATACTTCCTGTTATTCAGGAATTAGATTTAGACATTAATGAAGAAGAAGAGTTACAAATTGATATAGTAGAGGAAGCATTATAAAGATTAAGTTTATTTTTGTATAAAATTAAGTTTAATGACAAACTAACTAACTAACTAGAAAAAGATAGCGAAAGGATTTTATGAGTTCGAAAATTTAAAAAATTATTTTTGAGTGTTTACGCTTAAAATTTGATTGAAATCGTTACTTTATAAGTTGATGTTTGAATATTGGGCAGCATTAACCTAAAATTTGAGTGAAGTCGTTAATTCAAAAATTAATTTTAATTTTTTAAAAATTATTTTTTATCTTTAATATAAACATGACAACAACAAACACAGTCGCTATAGTTTCTGAACAAATCAACGAAGATTACGAATGGATTCAGTACAATTCAAAATTACGTATCATTCATTCTATCAAGGACGATTACTTTCAGATGCAGTCGATACTTAAGGCTTGTAATGCTCCAGACGATAAAAAAGCTAAAGATTGGTTTAGAAATCAATCGGCAATTGAGATTTTGAGTGAATTTTCACGAATGGGAGAATTCTCCCCTTCACATAGTTAGTAATAAGATGTTCGCACCATCCACGACTACACCGTGTCTGCTGCGAACATCTTTTTATATATATTTACGATAGAGTTAGTTTTACAAGTTAGGTCCCCCATATAAAAAATAAATTTTGAATTTCTTACAAAATTAACGTTAAAATTGATTTTGGAATTCCTGATTTTATAAAATCTATTCAGTTTTAAAAATAATTTATGACTAACTAACTAAGAAAAGAAAGCGAAGGGCTTCGCCCACGCCCTAAAGGGCAAGGAATTTATGAAGTAAGAAATTTGAAAATTAATTTTAGTGGTTATTCTGCTTTCTTTTCTTCTTCCTGCTTCTTCTTTTCTTCCTCTTCTTTCTTTTTGGCTTCGGGACTTTGTCCCTCAAGGGCTTTAGCCCTTTCCTCTGCTTCTCTCATACGCTTACTTATCCATCTCGGATTCTTCTGTCTTCCTGCAGCAAGTG
>JALKBU010001072.1:0-17295 GCA_023091735.1 Trichomonas tenax | reverse complement strand
GACTGTGCCACTTACACCACTGGATAGACAACTATCAATAAGTTCATGAAAGTACTTTCAAATCGAAAAAATATTGATCAGATAAAAAGTTATGAAGGTCGCGGGACTACACCGCTGAAGGAAAAATACTGCCAAAATAACTTTTATTTATAACTTAATATCAACGTATGTAATGTCAATTCTAGATATAAATGTTAGCTATAGGATGTGTGATTTTTTTTGACCATTGAAAAATATAAATAGTCTTGTGTAACTATACCGGGTAACAGCCAATAAATTGACACAATTTTTTTGCGAATTTTATATAATTGAAATATAATAGCTAAATAGAAGCCAACATGCTTAGCACATACAGGACGACAAAAATCGGATAGTGTGTATCATGGAAGCGTGTTATTAAAAATTGGCAATATTTAAAAACAAGCCAATGATTGCTGTAATACGGATATTTGATAGGATTAACACTGTTTCTGCTTGGGCTGTCGCTAAAAATCTGTTAGTTGATAAAAATATGAAATCGAAGGTTTGCATTATTTTGAAATTTTTCGAGATATGATTTGACAACGTAATATGCAATTTCTATAGCCAAGCTATCGTGTGTCAACTGGATTCTGTCGGTTTCGTTGTTTTGACGGACTTTGATTTGTATCTCATGCTGGCCAACTTGAATCGACTCGGCTTAAGACTCTTATCATCTCCACAGGATGGAGTATCTGTGGTGCAAGTATGGTGAGCAGTCTTCAACGAGAAGCAAGAATCACCAAAAGTGACTTTGCAATGACGTTAAAATTTTGGCCCTCTCAAATCTTGCCGAAAAGTATTCAATTTTTTCGAGCTTCCGCAACTTGACGCAACATTGGCTCTCAATTTTGAGAGTATTTGTAAAGTTGCGTCAAGTCTCTACTTAATGTAGTAAACGAACAGCTTTTAAAAATCAGGAGAGATCAAGCATTAATAAATCAATGACCTCTACAATCAACAGATAATATAGCCACTCAATCAATTACTTCCATTCTTAGCAAATATCTTCAGCAATCAATCAATTGCCTCATTTCTCAGCAGAGATCTTCATCAATGAATCACGTATCTCTGCTAACTTTCAAATTGAACAAGAGTTAAGATCATTAGCATATAATCCTAGTTCAATTATTCTAGGATTAGAAAAACTAAAAGAAACTATTAACATCGCTTATTTTATAAGCGATGTTATGATGAAGACTATTATCGATCTTCATTTACCAACGGATGTTGAGATACAAATCATGAAGGAAATTACAGAATTTATTTCCACACATGCTCCAGATGAGGTAGAAGAAATGTGGAAGGAAAAAATGAAGGTAATTAGACTTACTTATAAATTGGAATAAATAATTTTACTTGACAAAATTATATTGTTTACATGACATTTTTGACATGTATACTTTTCACTTTTCTAGAAAGGTAGATGACTCCTCTCATTCATCCAAGCCTTTCCGCATGTCGCTCATTGTCTATACTGATATAATATGCTTCTATTCTTATTTCCTTTCATAAGAATATGGTTTTGGAGCCATATTTTGATTGCAGCTTGTCATATCATTGCATAATTAAATGCTCAATATCTCGAGATGTAAGTCCTTTTGGAATAAATGGATATTATTAATATGAAGTTAGCGCATTGTAGTTTATTGTGTTATCATATTGACCGATGAAAATTTGATTTCAATCTCTTCATGAAAATTCAAATTTCAACAATATCAGAATAGACTTTCCTCTATTTTCAATATTGATGCGATTGAGAAAAAACCTTTTGATTTTCTTCAACAAGACTATTCCACCTTTATAAATGTTTCGTCGAATTATAAAAAATAATTTTTAAAACTATGTTTGAAATATAAAAAAATAAATGAAAATAACATAATAGAAGGAAATCACTGCTCTTCTTCATCCTTTCCTTTTAGGGCATCAAGCAATGTCTGTCTGCGCATGCCCTTGACATTTGTTTCTCTTACTAAGTCGATGATTTTGTCGATGGTCTTCACATTGTCTGCATCATCTGCACACTCAACAAAGAATTGGTAGACGTCTCTCTTCTCGCCTAATGTCTTCAAAGCAATGCAAACATTTGGTAAGTTCTGTTGGCAAGAAAGCTTGAACTTTGAGTCAATATATTGAAGAACTTGAGAGTTATAGACCTTGTTCTGGCACAAAGATACTAAGAAATCTTCAACCATCTGGTGAATACTCTTGATATTCTTTGGCTTTGCAAATGCAACCTGTCCAAGGAAGTAATTGATGACTTCATCAGGGATTTGTGGGAATTTTCTGATGTAAGGAATGAAATTCTCTAAGAACTCGCAAACACCGCGCGATTTCTTTGCGCCGAGTTTAGCACCTTTGACGCTGTCAATAAGGCTTTCCAATGATGTTGGTACTTCGCGTTCAAGGAAGATCTTGAAGATGTTAGAAACAGCTGTGCACTGGATACTAAGCTGGCTGATTGGGCTGATGAGTACTGATATCTGCTCCAAAGGAAGAGGAACAGTTGTGAAGTTGATAAGTTTCTCAAAGAGCTCAACGAACTCATTTGCTCTGATTGGCTTAGCTTCCAAGTTCTGTTGTTTCTTTGCCTTAACATCAGTTTGCAAGAGCTTGAGTAATGTCGGGATTTGGTTAAGCAAAGACTGAGCAAAGATGTTGGAAAGGATGTGAATGCTCTCTATGTCATCGTTCGGTTTGAACACTGGTTGCTGGAGGTACATTTCCTGGTTAATAGAAATCGAAGAAAGAATCTTGAAATCTTCGTGTCCAATAATGTGTGTGATAATTGCAACAGCATTTGTTCTGACATTGATGTTTTCTGAGAACAAGAATCTCTCGATCCAAAGATCTCTGTGATTGATTATTGCATCCTTTGTAACAGGCTCTGTTGCAGCACAAATAGCAATAGCTGTGCTGCGATCAACATCAATGTCATCACTCTTGATTGCCTGAATCTGCATTGATAAGAACGTCTGAACGCTCTTATCTGGGCAGGCTGCGGTCAATAGTGTGAATAATCTATGAGGTCTGAATTGCCTGCACTGTGCCTTGATGAAGTTGAGGAACATTTCTTCAGAGTAGAATTTGCGAACGTATTCAGCAATACTCTCTGGTGTAGAAATGGACTTTGTGATGTCAACTAAATAAGCATCATTCATTAACTCCTTTGGAACTTCATCGAATGTGGCGCAAATATGTAATGTATATGACATATCCAAGCCAGAGAAGAAGTACTGGCGGCCTGTTTGAGGATTGTCGTTCAAATAGTTATTGATGTCTTCGATCAAGAACTTCGATACTCTTTGCTTGATTTGTGGCATGTATGTCGCCTTTGTTTGCTCATTGGACATCATTACAGCATATAACACATGGAATGTATCATCCATGTGATTAGAGTCTGTGAGAAGAATATCAATCTGGCTGAAAGCCATGTTGAAAACTTTGTCAACATTTTGATCGCTGAATGATGCCTTGATAAGGCTGCAGAATCCCTTTCTGTATGAATCATGTGGGCAAGTGAATGTGCAAACCTTGAAGTAGTCATCATCCAAAAGATCAGTAAAGAGTGGATTAACACGCGGAACGATTGATGTTATGAAATCTTGGCATTTGTTGCAGAATGGCGAGAATGGAAGCATTTTGACAGCAAAGTTCATCAAAATATCATTGTAAGCAGATGAATTAAGTGTTGACAAGCATGTCATTAACTCGTAGTAGTTGTCATTGAAGAAAAGTGTCTTAAGTCTGTTCTCAGCATTCTTGTAATCGATTTCAGCCTTGACATCAGGATCTGGGTTTAATTCAACTTCTTTCATGATCTCTGGATGTACATAGAAGAGAATATAGCCAACAGATGTATCAGAACCATTAGTTTCATTGAACATGACATCTTTAGAAACGACTGAAACGTCATCATCGTTGAAAAGAGTCCATGTGTCATCACCTCTTGATACATAAGAGACATAGTGACCGCCCTGAGCTGTGATACCTCTGTGGACGACGACACCATTGAGTTTGTATGTTGGGCATTTCATGTTCTCTTCTGCAGCCGGTGTAATATCAAGCTCGAGAGGAATTTCGAGGTGAGTGTTGATTTTGATTCTCTGCTGTTTGCTGTGATCATAATCGAATCTCTTGACATGGACAATCAAAATCGGTGGTGCTCTATCGATGAAGCATCTTCTGATGGCATTAATAGCACCGATTGTCTCAGTGTTGTACTTTGATGTTTGGTCTGTAAAGTAATTTGGGCGCGTTAACTTCTCAATGCAATCTGATAGCTTGGTTGTTTCTGGGGTGATTTCTACTTCTAAGCATGTGTAATCTTGTGTACTTGTGTCATCGTGATAATCAACACCCATACCATCGACGTGGTATCTCATACGTCCTTGGCAAAGCTCTCTAACACTCTTTCCGATGTCTTTGTTCTCCATCATGTGTGTTGTGACTAACATATCGATAAACTCGACCGCATCCTGCTGCTCTTTAGTATTCAGTGGCTGTCCCCACCACTTGAAGTACTTTGTCATGTTTATTGTTGTTTCTGACTTGCAAGTGCTGTACTGGAGTCTTGTAAAGATGTAGCTGAGCTCTCTTAGAACATCATTATCTCCCTTGTAGTTAATAATGATCGACTTCAATGCTGGTATAGCAAAAATTTGCTGCAATGAAGAGTTCAAATAACATGTTGCAGAAAGATTGACTAAGCCAACGCGATTAGCGCTGGAGATCAAACAAGCATCATTACGAGATGAGAATGATGAGAATGGCTTAAGATTATCGTAATGAGAAATCAATGCCTTATGAAGCAATCTCTCATTATTTGAATCAACGACATCAATCAACTTCGTGAGGCAATTAACTGCAGAATGGAAGCTTTCATTTCTAACGCTATCATTATCATACGTGAAGAATCTTGCAATCAAAAACTCAGTCAATCTTGGCTTATATTCCTGAGGGAATAAATTGAACATTAACATTCTGTCGATTGTCTTGAGAATGATATTCAAATGCTTGCTGGATTGCTCGATCATTCCGAAGAATATTTCTGTGAGTTGAATGAAAACTGCTGGATTTGGATTATCCTGAAGATGATCACTCAAGCATGTGATGAATTCATTGTAAATTTCTGGGAATGTAGATAATGTCTGGATAAAGATTTCTGGTGATATTCTGATGGCTTCAAAGGCATCCTTGGCGATCTGTCTCTTGCGCTGATCTGGAAGCTGAAGCATGTTGAAGTAGCTGAGATCCTTGAATTCAATGTTGAGAGCACGTTTCTTTGTGCCAAACTGATATTCTATTGTTTTCTGGATTTCTTTGTACAATATTCTTGATTCTTCTTCAAGTAAATCTAAAGATTTACCTAAATCAAGGAGTTCGAAGAATAAAGTGCAAACATTATCATGATTGATTGGCTGGAAGTTTCTGAAGAGCCTCAATACTTCATAAATAATATCTCTGTATGGCTGTGTTGTAAGATAATGCATCCTAAGCTGCTGGAGAATGTTCAGGAAATATGAATCAACGCCAAACTTGATTGTTGAGTCTGTTGCCTTCTGCTTCAGGTTTTCATCAAGGAAGTAATTGATGAAAGTTGTGAAGTTGTAAAGGAAGAAGTATGGTTTTGATTCATCAAAAGCTGGTCCTCTCCAGTCAAAACCTTCGAGAAGTGGCTTCAAAAACTCATTTGCCTTCTCAACTGTCTGCAAATGGTTGAGTATATCATAAATAATTGGCTCGTTCTGCATCATCAAGCGCATGTAGAACTGCTGTGGATAATCAGTTTCCTTGAGATAGAGAGTTGGCCAGCAGGTTCTCTTATGGCTTCTCTTTCCTTTCTTGGATGTTCTGTATTTGATATCCAAATTGAGAGAATCATAAGCACCAACATCTTTAAGCTTCTGTGTTCTTGGAAGCTCTTGGCCTTTGTAGAAAGCAAGAATTGTGCTAACTTTGACTTCCCTCTGTTTTGCAATTTTCTCGCAGATTGTGCCGACTGTGTTATTACCGCCAACATCCATTGTTACATTGAAGTCTGGTTCAGTGCAGACGGCTGTAAGTTTGATCACATGCTTGTCTGGGATTCTGCTTTGCACTTCAGTGTCAATCTTGCTTTCAATGCAGTCAATGAAAGAAATGAGTAAATTGAGATGCTTTGTGTCATCAGTTTGCAATTCACTCCATTTCTTGATCCAGTGTTCGACCATCATTTGATCTGTTAGTTCAACGCCATTGTTCGAATCGTAGAACTCGCAAAGGAGATTAACGAATTTGCCTCTCATTGGAGAATCTTCGAGTGCAAATCTCCAAAGAATATCTTCGTTCTGCATTGGTAATTTCGTGATTTGATCATTTTGATTGAAGTTGAGTATTCCCAAGAAACGCTCGATAAATTGATAGAAACCTTCATCATATTCTTCTCTTGGAATTTCGTTGATGATTGCGCTTAAAACTTCTGAATCAATTAATTCATTATCGCAAAGACTGATCAAAAATGGATAGATTTTATCTGATTCTCTTCTCAATGAGACAATATCGTTGAGAAGTTCTGTTTCAAAGTTCAAACGAAGATTCTTATAAGTATTTGTTAAGAATGAGAAAAATTCGTCTGGAATTGGTCTTGTAGTGCGAATATTGTAAATGCAGCGCTGTGCAACCTTCTTGAAAAGATCTTCTGGAACTTTAAGTTTCTTTCCAATAATATCTTCCATTAAACGATAGCAGTAAATTCTTGTTTCAGCATCGATGTCTGTTCTTTCTTCTTCACGCATTATATCTTTGAATATTTCCATATCTGCCTTATTTCCAATAATATTTAACAAAGATTCTTTGCCGTTCTTTCTGCAAGGATGATTAGGATCGAAAGCAATAGACCACAGTGTCTTCTTTATCTTGTTGATCTCATCAGTAAGATTGAGTCTGTCTCCAACTTTTTTGATTAATTTATCAACAGTGTTGAACCAGATCTTAGTTGTATTGTCAGATGAGAGTATGCATGTGATAAGCTCTGACATTGTGTCATCTTTTGCGGTTTCGGCCATTTTCACAAACATATTGATAAATGGTTCAATTTCAGTGTCATATCTTGATGAGTGGAATGACCAAACTTTCCTGATGATTTCTTTCTCAAGAAGACCGTATTTTGCCATTCCTGTTAAGATATCACCGAGAGCTTCACTAAATTGCGTGTGGAACTGGAAATTCTTGAGAATGTCTGGATGATTTTTGACGAAAAATGCTGTAGGTTCTGCGAGCCACTTGTCGTTGATGAATTTTTGAAGAACTTCCAAGAAAATTCTTCTATGATCGAATGAATTTTGTACGATGAATTTTTCGAGAACTGGGCCCAAGTTGTGAACAAGGAGTTCGGCGAAACTCTTATCTTCAGGTAACATTGTTCTGAAATGCTCGAGAGCTTGTGGAAGCTGAAGATATCCATTTGCAGCCCAAGATAGATCAAGAATTCTTAATGTAGCGTTAATTAATGGTATGTGGACTTTGTCAAAGTCAAAAGTTTCATCAACTTTCGATAAAATCGAATAAATTGCCAAAGTATCATTAAATAATTTGAAACTTTGGCATCTTTCGCACATAAATTCAAGAAGATGATCCATAGCACCCATTCCAATGTACATTTGACAAAGCTGAGTATAAAGATGTCTTCTTCCCGAATTATACACTGGCCAGTCTTGTTTTGCAATCAAATATGTAGCAAAGTCGATAAGAGACTGATCGCCGTATCCGACACCGATCAATGACAATTTGAGCAAATATCCGAAAAATTTCCTTATAACTTTCTGTTGACTTGATGTTGGTTTTTCGATATATAGTAATTTCATTATCAGGAACTGATTTTTGATGAATATGTCTGGTTCCTCTGAGATTTCTTCGGGTAAAAATCCAGTTTCGAGGATTGTGTTGAAAAGACGAATAAATCCTGGCAGCAGGTTCTCGAACTGCACAAGATCGTCGATTAAATCCCTACAAATCGTGATCCAATTATCAAATCCTTCTTCTGGATCCATTTTTTTGATTTGGGATAAATTTACAGATTTTTTCTAAACAAAAAAATTCCGTATAATATGGACTCTGCTGATACCGTATTTCCAAAAATAAAATTGTTTGTCACTTGTTAATTTTTTGACATGTAGAATGTTAGAAATATAACTTATAACATGTAAAACATTCATAAAATAGCATTTTTGTCATGTAAGTTTTCTGCAATCACTTTTCTGTTATGTAAAATGTCATAAATATGTTTGTCGTGTAAATTGTTTTATGCCATGTAATTTGTCAAAAAAGATGAAAATGTGATGAAGTTTTCTAAACGTACAGTTTTTTTAAATCAAGATTTTTGTCTGATGTACGATGCTTTATCAAGTGTTCACCAGGCGCCATCAGGACTTATATATCTCGGCCCGAAGAATGAGCCACCAATAGAGATAAATTCACAAAAACTCAAAGCAATCTTATCGAAATTTAACTGTTATCCTGCAGATTTTCGCAAATCTATTTGGGAATTTATTTTGCAACTTCCAAAAAATAAGGAAGCATTCCAATTTTACTGTAATAAAGCACAACTTCCACAAGCGAGAAAATTATGCTCAGCAAAAGGCTGCAGTCCAAAATGTTTGACCATTTTCAACGCTCTCATCCACTGGCATGCCCCGCTTATCAACTGCGACTGGCTTCCTCCTTTCGTTGATAAAATCGTGATTGCTTTCGGCAAAGACCTTCTTTTTTGCTTTGAAGTCGTCGTAACTTTCCTCACAAACTACTTTTCAGAGTGGATCTCCGTCGTTCCTGGACCACCACCGGATGTTATCTCGAGAATCGACGCAATTCTTGCTGACAGAGATTTACCGCTTCGCGAAGCTCTGGGAACTGGATTCGCTGCATGGCCCGTCTACCGCAGCTGTTTCGCAGAGATTCTTTACGATCAGTCATGGTTTGATTTAATGGATGTTGTTTTTTCATCCAATCCACAATTCTTCGAGTTTCTCGTTGTTGCGTGGCTCGAAGTCAACAGCGCGCAGCTCCGCCTTGATCACGCGACATTCCACTCAACCAGGCGCCCAGCAAACGTGAAGAAACTCGTTGCTATCGCTCAGGATATCTGGAAGAATGTTCCAAACTCTCTTTTTACGTCCCATCAATTCCAGCCGCTTGAGAAAAGCCAATATCCAATCATAGAAGCTTCTACAGATGCTGTTGTCCTCAGAACGTTGCAGTCAGACCACGACAAACTTGCAAACCTTCAGAAGCAACTCACAGAAGAGAGAAGAGCTGCAGACGAAGCAGAGAAGGTCAAAGCTCGCAAGAAACAGACATTTGACACTATCGAACAGCTCCATCGTGCAAAGGCGGACGAGGAGAGAATAGAAACAGCAAAGGCTGCAGTCGCACTCGATACACAAATGAAGCAGATCAGACTCGAAGGAAAGAGACTTAAGCTCACCGATGAGAGGCAGTTCATGGAACAATGGATACACGATTGGGGCAATGGCATCGATACAACATCGAGGTCAATGCAGAATGCATTCGGCGACACAGAAGGAGAAAAAGAAGTCGTGGACAAGGACAGCATAAGAATACAGGCCTTGACAAACATGAGAAGATCAGATTCGTTGATGAGAGAAGCAAGAAAAGCTTCTGTTGGGCGTACGAAGCAAACAAGATCAGAACTCGATGCACAATCACACCAAAGAGCACTGCACTCAGAGGTAATGAGGCTTGCAAACGATCCAGACCTTTTGATTTCATCGTCGACAAACTTAAATGCATCGAAGGAAGCTGACGATTAAACTTTGTTCTGTTGTTTTATTTTTAATTTTAATTATTGATTCTATCTATAACAATTTATTTACAATTCAAAATACTGAAGGCCAGTGCCATATACAGCGAATCCATTATCCAAAAATGAAACAGATTCACCATGCGAAACACAGCTTTCATATTTCTTTGTTTCAGCTACATGGAAATCATTGTCAATTGTGTATAAATATGCTGCTTGATCATAGCTGAATGATACAATAGAAAGTCCACTTTCACTAACTTTAACATCAATAGATTTGACACCACCTGTGTGATTTGGTCCTATTTCTGTTAATAATGTCAATTCATTTTCGCCAATCGAGTGGACTCTGACAACACCATCATCACCGGAAGTAACGACAATAATTGCGTTGTTGAACTTCGCTAACTTCATGCAGTGAATTCCGCACTTAGCAATCGTTTGTGTTTGTCCATTCCACAAGATCGTGCCTTTCGATGTAGCACAGCAGATGATGTCATCAAGGAAATCAGATGACATTGCAACACCAGGAGTTTCAAACTTTTGAACTAAATTGAAATCAACTCTGGATAATTTGTAAAGTGTTGCATCAGACAATGCAACAAAAACAAACTCTTCATTCATGCACAAAGCTGTAACGCGGCGCTTGCAAAGGCCACCAGCTGTTAATGGTGTGAGATCGAATGAGCGCTTGGAGAATAATTTATTGTTGCTGAGTTCCCATTCGAAAAGCTGCTGCTGTGAACCGCCTGTATAAACTGTTTTTCCGTCAGTTGCTATCGCGTGTGTTCCGCTGTCAACAGATTGAACAACATCTTCGAGAGTAATCTTTCCTTCGGCAAATGACCAAACTCTAATATCTCTATCGCAACTTCCTGAAAGCATCATGTTTCCGCCGCATCTTTGAGCAAAGAGACCTCTCAAGCCGTGGAAAGATGGTGATGTGATTGTGCCTTGAACAAGAGGAATTTGCGTAGCATACACGCATTCTGATTCCCAGTAAACAGCGAAAACTCCACCATCAAATATTGTCGAAAATGCTGTTCTAAGATGCTTTCCACCAAAATCGAGAGCGCCGGCTTCAGTCTGTGTTACAATGTCGTAGAAAGAAACGCCTCTCTTAGAAAGGGCACCGCAAACAATCTTTCCTGATAATGCGGATACTCCAAGACTGCTCTTTCCTCCACCTGGAAGTTGGTACAAAGACTTGATAACCCATTGATTATCGAGCTTAGCCAAGATGGAAACAACTCCATCAGTGCGACCAACGCAGTAGAAACAACCATTCGAGTATGTTGCGCCACTGAAGCCTGCACTTGAGGAATCAATTCTTGTCGCGCATTCTATGTTCTTCATGTCACTTGAAAAATCAAATGTTGTAATTCTTGTTGAATGCGCACATATCGCGAGAGATTGGATATCGTTTGAAGCTGCTGCAATATTTGGTGGGCGCTTGAAATATTCTGTTAAAGGAGTATCAAGAATGATCTCACCAGTCAGTGAATAAACAACTAAAGTAATGTCATTGAGTACAACAAAAACACCGAATTTTGAAACTGCAATTGTTGATGGAGCTTTTTGTCTTGGAAGTGGCGAAGTAATGCATTTCCCACCATCATATATGAATACATCGTATGCTCTAGAGGCGCCTGCAGCCAATTTTCCATTGGATCCTAAAATGAAGAAAGCACCATTTGAGTGTGCAATGACTTCATTTTCCGGCATTTTAATACTATCACCTCCATTTGTTGCAATAATGAAGGAGCCATCTCCGAGAACACAAGAGTTGACGACCTGTTCGTTTTTATCATTACGCTTATATGATGAGACTTCACATTGTGTTGGCAAGAAAAATCTACGAATTACGCTATCGAATCCTCCTGTTGCAATTTCAAGATTATCACTCACGCAGAAACTTGTGATAAGTTTAACTCTGTGTAAGTGATAGCTTGCGTTTGAGCCATCATGTAACTTCATGTATCCATCCTCTCCGAGTGATACTGGAATGTCTCCAATGAATTTTGCACCAAGAACACGCGATGGATGTGGCGATGAAGAAGAAATGAGCTCAAAGCTGTCTTCGTGTAATTTCCAAAGTGCAACTGTGTGGAATTCGTAGCTGGAAACTATATTTTCGCCTTTGATGTCGATATCAAAGACAGAACCTTTATCATGATTTGCTTCGAAGTATTTTCCTGTTTGAGGGTTATATAAACTGATTGTGCCAAATGAGTCGCCAATAATTATTCCTTGATCAATGATTTTCGCGGATACAACTATCTTCCAAAGTGTAGGACGAATTACATTTTGTATTTTTTCGAATGTCGAATAAGCAATTTGGCCATGATGGAGTACAGAAGTGATTTTGTTGTCGAATTCAACACGTGCTGTGACAATCCAATCGATAAATTCGAGTGTTGATAATATTTCAATCGATGTGAAATTGTCTTTGAATGATAATATCTTCATAATGTTCTCAGCATGTGCGATAACAATGTCATCATGGAAAAATGATCCAGTTATACGCACACTTTCTGGGAAAATTAGGAATTCTGATTGTATATTCTCTTTTCTGTATACCCTTAAGTAAGGCCCTACTACAGCAATCAATATTTCGTTATCAGATTTGCAAAATGTTAACGCAGAGGGACCATAAATCAAAGCCATGAAAAATTTTTGTCGATTTATATGTAAATGGCGGAATATTTTAGCTTTATTTGCCATTTTTGATAATTACGTGTCAAAAATTGCACAAATTGACAGAAATTATCTTTATCATTTATAACAGAAGGAATGAAGAACAAAGAATAATAATGCTCATATTTTTATAATCGAGTCGAACTAGATTGCCACGTTACAAGTTTAGATTAACAAGATTTCTTCGGAATAACAGAAAATCATTTTTCCAAGCTTATTTGTGAGAACGTCGAAATGTTTGAGCAATTGCGTAATCAATATAAAGACTACATTGATTTCTTTGATCTGATTATCTGTAGTAAAACATTTGAAACCTGCGATCTTCGAAAATAAGTTGTTTCATTTGTCGATTGTCACCAACTGGATAAGTTTTGACCTTATTGATATTTCATTTCAAAATCACCCAAATTATCTGCATTATTTATGGGATCTGCTCAAATTCATCATTTCACGATACGAAGTTCGTCCTAATATCGAACAGTGGAGCCAATCTTGCGATGCCTTCTTTCGAAAGAGTACAACATAAAATTCAAAGCGCGTGCTTTACCAAAACATTTAAAGGATTACAAAAGCACAGAAGAACTTTTGAATCATTACATTTCTTCTCTAATTCTTCAATGCATCTTCCAAGACGATGACAAATCATTTACTCAAACCTTCCTCAATTGCGAATCTGTCGATTCATCCATGCATGAGATAATCTTTGATCACAGCGTCCTCAAGTGGTGCTGTTTGTGTGGTTCAGTTAAATGTTTTCGGTTCCTTCACAGCAATAATATTGATTTGAGTAAATCATGTCTTGACTTGAGTTACATCGGTGGAAATCAAGACATAATCAATGAGTGTCTTTTATACATTTCACCAGACTATAAAACAATGGTCAAAGCTGTTCAATCACATAATATTGAACATCTTCTCCATCTTCGCGACGTATATAACCTTGAAATTCCAATCTATCTAATTTGCAAACATCTATTCATCTTTTTGGCTTTATATACATTTTGTGCAAGTCCAATGTATAGGATACTCTCTTTGCTTGCAGTCCAGCATTCGGTATTACCTATCTTATTAAATATATCGATTCAATTTGCGCAAGCATTGATGCAGCGGATGCAGAAGGATGAACAGCCCTACATTATTGTGCTGTGCCCAACCGCAATGAGATTGCAAGAGAATTGATTCAAATGGGTGCCAACATTGATACAAAAGATCATATTGGATGTACTCCATTCCATATTGCTGCTGCATGTAACAGTGATGATGTTGCAAGAGCATTGATTTCAAGTGGTGCTAACATTGAAGCGAAAGTTTGCGATGAAAAGACCCCACTTCACTGTGCTGCCGCTTGTAACGGTAACGATGTTGCAAGAACATTGATTTCAAGTGGAGCAAAAGATAAAAAGGGATGAACTCCACTCCAAATTGCCACCGAGCATTACTGTGATGGTGTTGCAGTAATGTTGATTTCAATTGGTGGGAAATGAATTCATCTTAAATAAAATTTTCAAATTCTCTTTAATTTACTTTTTCCCGTTGCTGTTTTTCCGACTAATAACCTTTCATTCTGGATAATTGATGCATAATTGAGATTGATTATTTTATCAAAGTCTCGTAGCGCCACCTTTTGCGTTTCAGTTTAATATCATACATGTAATTTAAAATTTTACGACACTAATGTTTTGGTTTGAAAAATCATCATGAAGCTTTCAGTAAAAAGAGTAACCATTTTTAAAACAAGCAATTAACCTCAGGTCTGTTGCTGTGCATCAGATACGAATAACAATAGTAAAAAAATAACATTCATTAATCGAGATTGAGTGCGGAACATGAAATTAAAATTGATTTGTGTTTGTATTCATTATTGAGGTTAATTCATTTTAAAGTTGTCGAGAATGATTATTTATAGCTGGATGTTGGATAGTGGATGTTTGGCATCAAAAATATAAATGAAAAATGAAAATAAAATTATAGCTCTGATCTTACGCCTGTTTCATCATCAGACAGATTAAGATGATATTTTTAATGAGCTCTCAATGTAGAGGCTTGGATTGTCCTTTGAATTGTGGTAGAAAATTTAGAGAGTGTGTTCTCCTTGGCTCTGCGTCTTCGACAATATTCAAGTTTCAAACTCTTTACTGACTTGTTCTATAGTTTATGATTTAAAGGTTGTCAGTGGTAAAAACATTAATTCAACATCCATTTCAAGTAAATATCGTTAAGGTTTTAGTTGGATTCGATAATTTATAATTCGACCATATAAAATCTAGAAGAAAATTCGAAATTTCATTGGCGAAAATTTCTAATGGCTATTGCTGATTATTCTTTTAATGTTTTGGTTGCATGTTTGAAGATTTTAATAAAAAGTGACAAATTTTAAAATGTTACCATTTTTATTTTCTCGTGCAACATCATATTTCCCGTTCGAAGCTCCAGTTGTTGAAGGAAACCAAGCGAATTGGGTCACTGAAGTTTCAAATTATGCAAAATACGGAACTTGTTTTGTTATATTCGTGAAAAAGCATTCCCCGAAGACAAATGCGCTTGTCCCGGAGTTTCAAAAGGCTGCAAATAAGTCTGCTGGAATGGTTAAGTTTATTTCTTTAGATATTGACGAAAATCCAAAAATTGCACATTTATACACTGTTAGACAAGCACCTGCTTTTAGGATCGTTACAAGTACATCTTCCATCGAGTATAGAGATGAGCCTGTTGCAGACTCATTTATTAAAGCTGCAACAAAATACATTAAAAATTACGCTCAAACAGTTGATGCTTCATGGGTACCATCACCAAAAGCCCCTCTGTCTGCAATTTTGATGACAAATAAGAAAGCAGTTCCACCATTTTGGGCTGCAATCTCAAACAAATACTACGAAACAAATGTCAGGATTGGCGTTAACAAAAACCCAAGCATAATGGAATTGTTCGGTATTAAGGAGCAAAATTGCATTGTTTTTGTTGTTGGAAATATTATGTCAATTTATGAAGGTCAGCTTACGTTTTCTTCCATTGTTGAGGCACTCGAGAATTTTGCTGCTAATCCAAGTCAAAGTGGTACACAAGAATCTCTTATAGGAGAACTTAGCACAAAAGATAAAATTAATTCTTTATGTCATAATACTGGAAAAGTTTGTGTCCTTGAATCAAAACCAGAGCCATCGCCTGAATTTAAGGATGCTGCGACAAACAATAAAGATGACAGATTCAAATTCTATGTTTGTGGAAAAGCATGTCCATTCAACGGAATGGATGGATATTATATCTTCCACCACCGTCAGGATAGAGCATCAAAGGTTGAAACAATTCAAGAACTTGCAACAGCCCTAGATCACGTTGTTGATGGAACTGCTAGATATACCCCGTATCAAAAATTGTTTAAGAACGATGAGTTGTGAAATGTAAACATGATACAGCCCGTACAAAATCTCGTCCGAGGTGTCTCGATTTTTTGAGAACTTTTAACGTACAAAATTTTTCGAAAAAATTAACAAAACATGAATTAAATTATGTTTGCAATATTTATTTCAAAACTTATAGAGATGATATTTTTACTTCATATTCCTAAAATCCGCAAATTTCGTCGGAAATTTGAAAAGTGTAATGAAATGAGAAAATAACATGATAACCGTAAACTACATTGACTAAAGAAAGATATTTGACCTAAAAATGCAAAATTGAAATTAATCGAATAAAATGTTGAATTATTGAAGGCAAATTGTATGAGATTCTTATATGTTATGACAACAAATCTTTTATTCTATGCTCAGCAGTAATATTGCGGGTATAAAATCATATTTTCAAAATCCAAAAAAATAAATTCTCATTCTTTTAAATTATTGTGCGCTTTTGAACTTGCATATCTATAGGAAAGTCAGAATGAAAAGAGCAAAACCAGATTTGATGACTTTTTTACAAAACAAGTTTTCATTTTTTTTTTTTATCAAATTATGAAATAACATGATTTTCATCTGTTTTTTGTGTATATTTCAAAACCAAAATTGAGTTATGCTGAGTTGCATCTTAACAAAATTTCAAAATTTCATGTTTGACTAATTTTGAGCAGAGAATCAGATTTTCTAATTATTAGAGATCATGAACAACATGTAAAGGACACACCCTTCAATTAACTTCTATAAGGTTCTTGTAAACAATAAATTTTTTTAGCAAAAGAAGGAAAGGAAAAAGGGAGGAGGAGAAGAAGAAAAAAGAAGGAGAGGGACATCTTTGAAATCTTGGTGAACTTTGATTGCTTTTGAACTGCCTTCGGCGCTGGCGCGGCGTCGTCATCGCCGAAGGCCTGATTTTTTTTTGAGTGTCCACGAAACACCCAAATTGTGTCACTTTTCCAAAGTGTAGAAATGATAAATCTAATTTTATATAGTTGAATAATCTCTATTTTAGACATGCTTCAGGAAGCAACAAAGAATTCCCAATTAAATTATGAATTATCATGATTTTAGATGTAAGAAAAAAATGGGAAAAATTTTCCTTCTGCGGTGTAGTCCCGTGACCTTCATAACTTTTTATCTGATCAATATTTTTTCAATTTGAAAGTACTTTCATGAACTTATTGATAGTTGTCTATCCAGTGGTATAAGTGGCACAGTCTATATATCTATCAAATCATTGATTGCATTTCAAATCGTCCAAAAATATACGATTCCCAGCATAAATGTATGCACTAATATGCAGCGCTGAGGAAAGATGGTGTCTCAGCGCATAATTTTTTTTTCATTGCCAAATCTAAGATTCTAAAATTTTACATTATTACAGCTGCAAAT
>JALKBU010001071.1:0-17300 GCA_023091735.1 Trichomonas tenax | reverse complement strand
TCTAAGTGACGTAGAGGGTATACTATATATTTGACAATTGAAACAGATGCAGCACAGAAAATAATTCCAATATCCGCTACGAATAATTCGCCTTCTTGTCTAGAAGTATTAGTTCTAGAAAAAATCGCGACTTTCAAAGAGGTTATTTTTGATGCCGGATTTTTTTAAAGAACTTTTCACGCGCCGTCATCTCAAAGGAGAGTAAACGAAGATATAAATCACTTGAAAATCTTATTGTTCATTGGAAAATCAAGGAAATAAATTTGTTATCAATCAATAATTTTACATCGCAAACCGTTTTTACTCGGCATTTTTTAAAAATGACATTTTATTTAAGCAAAAATGATTTTTATTACAACAACTATTTGCTGTTTTAGTGTTTTAGATATGCAGAAAACAATACAAACTGAGTCCAACCTTGTGTTCCACAGTAATTCAAAGAGAATTGCACAGTCTTCTTGAGAATGGAAAAATGCCAGAATTAATATTCAATTTGCCGCTCACTATGATAACATTACATGCACTTATGTCAATAAAACAATTTGCAATTATATATTGAATAGATCATACATTTGTAAAGAAGAAGATTTTTTCTCTCAAACCATAGTTGACAATGTGAATGCAACTCTCATCAAAATCAAGAAAAATCTCGATGCCATGTTGCATGTCATACCTATACCAGATGATTTTGAAACACCCTTTGGAAAAATGGAAAATAACAGTGATTTTCAGGCGGAAGAATTTGTATCATCAACAGAAATTCCTGGTGTTGCAACAATTAGTATTTATCCTTATAGATATGAATTCAATTCCACAATTAGTGGTATAATGTTTATAAATTCAGCATACGTTCCAGCCGACAAAAACAGCCCTTCAATATATAATAATTTATTAACAAGTGTTCTATACCTACTTAGTTCAGCAAGCAAAAAATTCCCATTTATGCACACTCGAGAAGATCCAACTCCGCATGAGAAAATATTGTGCTCAATCAAGAAATATGGCAGAGATTTTGAATTCTTAGTCACTCCAATGTGTCATCGTTTCGCAGTTAATCATTTTGGTGTTGAAGAGTTTGTCGGCGATGATGGCTCAAAGTGCCCATCTGGAATTGAGATTGAGCATGTTTCTACTTCTGAAAGTCGACTTTCATCTCGATTATTTAATGATGACATATTTGCAGCTTTATACTTTGGCCAAAATACAACAAATCAATCAATAACAGATGCAACACTTGCTGTACTTATTGACACAGGAAATTACAAAGTGAACTCGTCAATGTCGAAACCTCTTGTTTGGGGAAATCCAGAATCGATCAATGGAAAACTGATAGAAAAATTCCCTCTCTGTCCTCCTCAAACAACATTCCCAGACAACTATTTCTTCGACATGGATAAAATGGATTTTTCGCACAACAATTTCAGAGGCTATACAACGGTATTGATGGCAGTCGCTGATGCCGTTTTTAATTGTTGATCCGACAAACCTCGTCCAGAATGTGCTTTTCTTGATAGCTTTATCAATCCAAAAGATAAGAAATACGTTGGAACCATCGAATACATCGACTTCCAGATAGCTAAATTTTTCAAAACCATTTATCCAGAAAGAAAATCAATCATTCATTGAAACTTTTCTGTCTTTTTAGATTATGAATGCAGTGGATACGACAGCGTTAAATTCACAGTACCTCAGCATGATCCAATAAACTGTGACAAGAACAGCATCTGGAAGGAGTACAATCTCCAAGCCTGTGATGTTTCAGGTGTCGGGTGGTGTCCAGATCCAGAACGATTCTGCATGACGATGAAGTTGAATCAAATGAACTTCGTCAAGAATCCGTTCATCAAGAACATCAAACAACTCGAATCATCTTCAGAAGGCGAAGATGTATCAGATTTTTCATTCATCGAACCTCCATCATCATCGCAATCAGAAGGCGACAAATCTAATAGCAAACGAACGACATATATCATTGTTGTTGTTGTTGTCATTGTTGTCATTGCAAACATCGTTTGTGTCATTTTGTTCATTGTTTTTAATAAATGGAAACAAGCCAACTCCGGCGATGACAATATCTCTTAGAATCCTTAAATTTCTCAGCATTTAATATCTTTTTTTAACGGCAAACTAAATATCCGGATTTGAATATTGCTTATCATATATTTAACAAAAATGCCAAAGTTCTCATATTCATATATGAATCCGATTATTTTTATATAAGGATCAAAGATACCATCATCCAAAGTCAGCTCACCAAATAAAAAGATAAGACACCAGTTGCGTTAAACAGAAAGGCATATACGTTGAGATGAAAGGCAGCAGAATGGATGCTGGAACATTTGTTTATGATTACAATGGAATTCGATGGGCAATTGATCTTGGAGCTAATAGTTATACAGCACTTGAAGCAGCAGGTGTCGATTTATGGAATCGTACACAGAACTCACAACGCTTCGATGTCTTCCGTATTGGAAATGTTCCACACAACACAATCACTGTTGATAATGATCGATTCAATGTCAACGAAAAATCTAATATAACTAAAGTCTACAAAGAAGAAAACAAACTTGGTGCACGCATTCAGTTATCCAACTTGTTCTTCGGCAAACTCAGTCGTGCTGACCGCGACATCATCCTCTACAACGAGAAGAAACTAGTTATCACAGACTATATCACATGCAACAATACAAAAGGAGTTGTTGTTAATTGGACGATGAGTACAGAAGCAAACGTTACTATTGTCAATAGCAAAACTGCCACACTCACTATGTCACAGAAGAACTTGCTTTTCAGTGTTTCCAGTCCATCTGATGCTGAGATTATGGTTGTTGAGAATGTTTCTCCAAATTCATGGGATCCAACGGAAAAATCTCGCCGTATTGTTGTTCGTTCTCGTTATTCTGCCGGTGAAAGCAAAAACTTTGTCATCACTCTCGATCCTCAATACTAGTTTTTCTCACATCATCTAAAATTTCCTAATAATTTCTGACGTTTACTTTTTCGAAATTTAAACTTTTCAATTTTTGAGCCACAACATTAAACATACAGTATAAACCATATGGGTTTGTATAATGTATAATAGAAATTGCACTAAAATAAACATTTTCGATGTCATTATTTCATTTTAGAGAAGATTTTTCATATTTTAAATGAAATTTTGATATGCTGAAGGAATAACAATTTTCTTTTATATTTTCAGCTAAAAATAGTTTCGATATATAAACAAAGGATTAAAACTTTGTCGTGTTTCTTACTCGGCGAAATAAAAGTGACAATTTATCCAAAATGTTTTTTGCAACATTTCTGTGTCATCGCAAGGGATTCCATTGTGATCATAATCGATTTCAAAGCGCTATTGATGTGAAGTATTATAATGCATCAAAGAGAGCTGCGCAATCATCATACAAGTGGAAAAAATTTCAAAATCAAATATTCTTATAACATCACGGAACAATTAATTACATGTTTTAAAGTCGGCCAAAAAGTAATTCCTTTGTTGGATGGTGAAGTAAATTTATCATATGTATGTCAAGGAAAAGATATTCTCACTGAACAAAAGAAGAAAGCTTTGTTCGAAACATTCAACAACGTCCAAGGATACTTGAATAATCTATTGTATGTTATTCCGCTTAATGAAACTGCAGACTATGATTATGTAATGGACATTTACCCAACTCAATGAAATGGATATCATACACTCGCTGCTGCATCCTACAGAGAAGTTGAAGAGCAATCTAATCGCCCAAAACTGGGTCATTGTTTAGTCAATATTCGATACATTCCAACGGAAGCTTAAGATTTTGATTTCACAAGAAATTATTTTTTCTATACACTTGTTCATGAAATTTTTCATGCATTGGGTTTTTCTAGAAACTGGTTTGACAAAATGCATCCACAAGAAGATCCAAATCCACACAAGAACATTTTTGCTCGCTTACAAAATATGGGAAAAATTCGTTTTCTTTGTTACTCCGATGTGTCATCGATTTGCAGTTAATCACTATGGTGTTGAAGAGTTTGTTGGTGACAATGGAGAAAAATGTCCATCAGGAATTGCTATAGAAACAGCAGGAGTTCTTAGTACCTCAGGCTCACATTTGAAAGAAACATTTTTCATGGATGATGCGATGATAGGCTCAGTAATAATGTTTCTTGCACCTGCTCAGTTCTTGACAGATGCAACACTTCCTGTACTTATTGACACAGGAAATTACAAAGTGAACTGGTCAATGGCGAAACCTCTTGTTTGGGAAAATCCAGGATCGATCAATGGAAAACCGATTGATATCTTCCCTCTCTGTCCTCCTCAAACAATATTCCCAGACAACTATTTCTTCGATATAGAGAAACCTGATTATTCATGTTTCAATTTCAAATACGCTGCAGCTCTTGATTACCAAATCAGTCCCGATAGTTTTAATTGCAATTCAGATCTACCATAGGAACAATGTTCCCTTGACACTTACATTAATCCAAAAAAATATTCAATCTTTGGTGCCAATCCAATTTTTGATTGGCAGATAATGAAAAATCCAATTGACAAATGTCCAGAAGGAAAATCAATCATTCATTGAAACTTTTCTGTCTTTTTAGATTATGAATGCAGTGGATACGACAGCGTTAAATTCACAGTACCTCAGCATGATCCAATAAACTGTGACAAGAACAGCATCTGGAAGGAGTACAATCTCCAAGCCTGTGATGTTTCAGGTGTCGGGTGGTGTCCAGATCCAGAACGATTCTGCATGACGATGAAGTTGAATCAAATGAACTTCGTCAAGAATCCGTTCATCAAGAACATCAAACAACTCGAATCATCTTCAGAAGGCGAAGATGTATCAGATTTTTCATTCATCGAACCTCCATCATCATCGCAATCAGAAGGCGACAAATCTAATAGCAAACGAACGACATATATCATTGTTGTTGTTGTTGTCATTGTTGTCATTGCAAACATCGTTTGTGTCATTTTGTTCATTGTTTTTAATAAATGGAAACAAGCCAACTCCGGCGATGACAATATCTCTTAGAATCCTTAAATTTCTCAGCATTTAATATCTTTTTTTAAACGGCAAACTAAATATCCGGATTTGAAAATCTTAACTCATATTCTATAATAAAATGGTCTTAACGCTGAAAACAAATTTTGTACCCTCATCTGTATCAGCATATATAGGCTTCGATCGGTATATTGTTTTTGAGCAGAAATAGTTTTCTAATCAACTTCAATATTTAAACACAGCCCAAAAATATGGAAAGCTGTATCACTTAGTCATAGGTTAGAATAGTTTACGAATATCTTGGCTTGAATAAGTAAGTATTTTTTGAAAATTTAAATATCAAATCAAGAGTAGAAGAGAGGAAAGAATATTGCCATAAAGTAATAGAAAAAGATGAATTTATACATAATGGTCAGTAAAAACAAATATTAAAAATATGAAATTGGAATAATGTAAGGTTAGAAGAACTGTAGTCAAGGCTCAGAAGTTGCAGCATAGGGCGAAGAAAATGAAAGAAATTCAGAGGTAGAAAAAAGAGAATCAAAAAATAACGGAAAAATTAGATCTCAACTCTCTTAATTATAACCTCGGAATCATAGTCTCTGTAAAGCAGCTGAGGGAATCTTTCATCAAGATCAAAAAAACTTAACATTATCGGAGATTGAATATATTAACGTAGTAGAAAGAAAAACACGTGACTTTTCGTAGACATATGATGCAGCTCTGTAAATTGGAATTCTTAGAAACGATCAAATCGAATTTTATCAATAACCGTTAATAAATATATCTTGAAATTCACTAAAATGAACCTCCATATCGCCGGAAAGTTGTAGATCTGTGGACACCGAATCCATTTCGAAAGTAAAAAGGTTGAACATGTCTTTTGTTGGCAAATCTATCCTGAAGGATGAAATTGCCGAAGAATAGTAATATTGCTTTTGGACTCCGCCTAATTGCTCACAAGGACCAATTTTAGAGAATGTCAATATTCTTTATGTGTATATTGACGAATCTTACAAACGAAATTTTTGATTTTCAGTCAAATACAAAAACCTACTTGTTCTTTTGATATCAATGTCGTTGGTTCTGTTAATGCCTTCTTATCCGTTAATATTTTTTTGATTGCAAGATTCGAAAAATAAAAATCGAAATTAATATCAAAATCGTGAATAACGAAGCACCAAAGGACAGATTTCGCAGAGATAGCTGTAATTTAACATAAAAATTATTATTGTTTAAACGTATGAAACTTTTGAAAGCCACACAATTTTATTTTTGGAAAAATACTCCTCTAACCAAAGTAGATCGAAAATATTTTGCACTTTTTCGATAAATTTTTTACATTTGACTTGATAACCGTCAACATTATGGGAAGTAACCCCAAAATTTGACTAAGAATCAAATTAAAAAGAGAAAATTTTAAAATCTTAATAATCTATGCATAGAAGACATATGTTATGCACGGTAATGCAGAACATCTCAGAAAAATAAATCCGTTTTTTAGTTCATTATTAACGGATGGACGATAAATCAAATAACGTACAAATTCTCACTTTTGAGCATACATATTGTCTACATTTATATAGAAATCAAAATAACATTAGAAGTGATTTGGCGGGAATTCGTTATTTGCTCAGAAAGTTTTGTAAACTAAAAATTAAGGGGAGCCATTCAAAAACTCCATTTTACCACAATGAGTGACGAGAGAATCGCAGCATTCGAGAAGAAGTTCGATGAAATGGACACAGGCAAGGATGGCAAGATGAAGCCAAAGGAGTTCAACCTCCTCTACGCAGAGCTCGAGGGCAAGGAATGCACTCAGGAGGAATCCGACGTTATGTTCCGTGGCATCGATATAGATGGCTCCGGCACAGTCACAAAGGAGGAATTCATGTCCATGGTCAAGGCTATTGTCAACAACGACGACCTCTATACATACAAGCTTATCTTCCGCGCATTCGATAAGGACCACTCCAAGGCCCTCGAGAGCAAGGAAGTCATGGAAATCCACAAGTACTGCGGAAAGGAAGTTTCACAGGAGCAGATCGACAAGTTCATGGTCGAGGAGACAGGCAAGAAGAATGGCAAGATCACATTCGCCATGCTCTACAAGCTCCTCACAGGCAAGCAGATCGATGCTAACACAGACCCATATGATGGCCAGCTCAAATCCTCCTGCTGCCTCCTTATCTAAAAATTTTTAGCTAAAATTTCATTTATTAACGAATATTAAAAATAACGGATTTTTATTCACTTCACATAACCGTTGGCATGGCGGCGAACAGGGAGTCCCCTCAACTCCCCTTCATGGACGTCGACCAATTTCGCTCCTTCATCCCGGAGGAGCTCCTCAACAACCAGAGGACGAAGGGAAAGGCGCCCGTCAACCAGGGATTTGCATTCCGCTTGTGGCACTTGATGAAGTGGGCGAGCACGGATAAGAACTTGCAGAGGAACTTGGGAGCGTGGTGGGTGTCTAATAATGAGTTTGCACTCGAAAAAGCAAGATATAGTGAAGTTATTAAATCTCAATTAAATACTGTGAACTTTAAATTGAGATCCTGCAAGTTCCAACAGAGTCAACCGAGGTCATCATCGTACACATTCTGGAAATGCGAAGGGTTCACGCAGCAATCAACAGAAAACGATTTAATATCGATCGATAATCGAAGAGATATTAATGAAGCAAGTCCGCAGTTTAACTACCAGGCACTTCACGTCCCTCTTTTGGAGTCTGTCAGAATATATACTCCTTATCCTGAGGATAATAACAAACTTAAAGTTGAAGCGATCTTTTTATGGGAGGATATAGTGCAGAATAGCTGCATATGGGCCTACAGTTTCTCTGCTTTCTTGGATGCTGCGACAAAAAAGTTTTGCTCAAGTTTCTCAAACTCTTCGTCAAAAGATACATTTTCTTTTGATGCGCAGCAGACGCAGTTCTCGCAGTACTTAAAGAACTATAATTTGAACTTGTACGATACAGCTAAGAAAATGCTCACATACGTTATCACGCATAAGAACCCATATTGCATCACAATGCCAGAGTTCTGCACTTTCTTTGCAAGGTTCGCCCCAGAAGATAACGTTCTTGAGAAGATTCATCAACTATTATGTTGTTCGAAAGCTTACAACGATTGGTTTACGCCAGGAGAACAAGTTTTTGACCTGCATAAGCCAATCACGGGTTCTTATTCGAATACTTTTGCTAATTGCTTTATTATCAAAAGATCACAAGGAATTACTTTCCACGTCTACAACAGTCCTTTCTCCCAAACACCAAACTGTTTCCTGATTGATGAGGCAGGTAAATCCTTCATGCATTGGCACGCAGTTTTTGAGACGTTAAGTATTGCTCAACAGACAATGTCATACCAGAGCTATCCAACAGACTATCCTAATCCATTTGATTAATGGCATTTCTCATTTAATTTTTTGTTTGTATATATAAAATTAATTTCAAAATATTACTATTTTTCATTCTTTCATACCTTTATGGATTTCTCATTACTTTCATTGCCTCGCAATACTCTTTGAAAATGATAAAATTTCAAATCCAACGAAGAGAATGAATTTCCATGGTCAATTGATCAACATAAGAATTATAATTCAGCATGATAAATAATTTTTAATACAAAAAAAAAACAAACAAAACATTTTTAAAAATTAGTTATAATTTCGCATTGGTGAAACACCGAAAAAGTTAGGAAGGGTGAACCCATCTGATGCATTGCTAGTTCTCCGCTCAACTTTGATGGGCATTGCTTCACGCCAGAAAGATTGAATTTGCTCTTCTCTGTATGGCACCATCTGCAGGTGGATGTTGTTGAGAATGTTCCTGATATTTGTAGCTGCAACTGAGCCAATAGCAACAGCGAAAGAGATGTCAAAATCTGAAGGATCAAAAATAAAATTCTTAGAAAGGTATTCGCGAATTTGCTGCATTTTTTCTTTATGCTCTTGGAAGAAAATTTGTCCTTCGAGTGGAATTTCTCTGATATCCGGAAGAATTATCTTGGATGTGTCTGTAATGCATTTTGAAAGAGCTCTATCCAATGACGAAGAGTCAAAAGCAAATGGATCAGTATGAGGAACTGTGAAATTAAATGTTACATGGCGGTTCTCTTTATGAGGTGTAATGGGAGCTGATAAAGAAAAGGATTTTTCTTTTTCACTATTATTATTAATTGAAGGAATGTCTCTCGCAACGACTTTCTCTTCATTATTTGATTTTTCATCACTATCACTGTCTAGGCTGTTTGCATTATCGTTGTAACTATTTTCTTCTTCTTCTGTGTTGATTGCATTAATGTTGGGACTGTTTTCTTCTTCTTTTGTGTTGATTGCATCATCGAAAATGAAATTACTTGGTTTTGCGACAAGAATACTATCTGGAATAGATTTAAACTGTTCTGCATCAATATCGTCGTTTTCATCATCCAAAATGTCGTCCTTCGGAATCTCGGGCTCTAATATAATAACTTGCGGAGCTTCCTCATTATCGGTTTGTTTGCTTTCACTTTGATTCTCTTCTGTTTCATTGTTTGATAACTCTTCTTCTGAAAATTCGCTCTCGCTTTGCCGAATATCTTCGTTGATGCATTGATTATCATTTTCGGAAACATCTTCTGGAAGAACAACTGTTGTTTTAGCAATTTGATTGAATGATTGCTCAACTATTTTATCAATTATTCCACTGAAATAATCCGGGAAATCTTTGTCGACAAATTTAAGCTCAGCCGAAGTTGAGAGATTGTCCTTTGCATGTTTAGGCTTATAAGCAATACTTGTTATTGCCTCCGATGATCGAGATGCAGCAGAAACAGCAGCAGATAAAATAGTGGATTCAAATGAAAACACTAAAAAGTTGGTGATCGATGGATCAACAGGCGACAACTCAACATTTCTAAATTCGTTGCAATCAGCAATTGCTGAAAGTTTATCATCAACAATCTCAAACCGAGATTGTACAATAGAGTTTAACTTTTCTTCGTAAATTCCTTCGAATATGTTGTTATCCAATGATATTTGTGGAGCAATAATTTCATCTTGAATCTCTTCGGTGTAGTTGATCAACAAATCAAAGTTATTTTGTGCCCTAGTTACAGTTTCAATCAATGTTGTATCTAGAAGTTTGATGATCGGCTTTGCGTCATTGTAATTTGATGAAAAAGTGTTTGCAGAGCAGAACTCAGACAATGAGTCCTCTCTATGCAAATTGTTGACTTGCTTGATTGTGCTGTGGCTTTCGGATTCGAACTCGGATGTAGGCTGACTGATATTTTTCTCTTGATATTTCGCACTCTCCGATTCGGTATTTTGTTGCTGTTTTTCAGACTCAAGATCATCCTTTTTGATATTATTTTCATTGATATTCTGCAATGACTTTTCAATTATGCCTTCAGTTGTATCTTTGATAGTTTCATCGAGATTTTCTGATAGAGCGGCTTTCATATCTTCAATAATAAATGTAATATCATCATCTTTGATTTCTTCATAATAATCAAGCGAAACTGCATTATTGGCATCAATAATGACTGAATAATAAACAGAATCTTCGATAGCTTTATAGAAACTCTCTTCAAGTAACGATAAATCCATTACAAATTCACATAATTTAGATTTGTGTTTTCTGTGTTTCTTCTTTGGCGTAATCTCATCAAAGGTGGTAGATTGATCAATATTGTGATTTTCTTGTGACTGTCCTTCATCAAAAGTTGACTGAACCAGAGAATATTCCGTTTTATGAGAATGTTTTCGATGTTTCTTTTGTGGATATTTCTCTTCAGATTGAGCAACTTCATTGTCATTATTTTGAGAATAGGATTTACGCTTCTTTTGATCAATTTCTTCGGGCATCGACATATCAAAGTGATAAACTTTTAAGCCATCAATATTTGCTTCGTGTTTCCTGAGCTTCTTCTTAGGAGATTCGATTTGCTTGAGCTCTTCATTTGTTGCATTTGACTGTTGCCTCTGCTGTGAATGAGCAGACTCATCAGTGTTAGATTTGTGCTTCCTGTACTTCTTCTTTGGAATGATTTCATTGATAGGCATTGGATCCAAAGTTGCTGCTGACTCTTCGATGAGCGAAATGTGATGCTTCTTGTTCTCGCCATCTGGTGTTTGACTGATAGGAATGAATTTCTTCTTCTTGGTGATTTGCGGTGTTTTCGCATGTTTCTTCTTTCTATGATTCTCAATAATATTTTCGAGGTTGTTTTTGTTCTCTGGATGCGTGCAGAAGCTCAGCAATGAGTCGATGCACGAGTCGACATGTGCTTTAATCATTCTTGAAATTTCGCTATTTAATGTCGGATCAAATTCTGTTGAGTCGTCAAACAAATTAAGTTTGTGCTGTTTCCTCTTTTTGCCTGAATTTTTGAGCCCAGGGACTGGAAGAGGAGGCGGGATCTTTTTTGAGGCACTATTTGGTTGATAATCCTCTGCATGGAACTTCTTGTGTCTCTTGACGAGAGGTGATGGCGTTGCTTGGAACTTTGGCTGAGGGACGTGAAGAATGGGAGTGCAAAGATCTTCCGAGATACTGTCGAAGATGGTGAAACTCTTTCCACTCTTGACGCTTTGTGGTGAACTTTCGATGTCCCTCGATTTGACTTTGGCTTTCTTCTTTTTCTTGTTCTTCGTATTTTCGCTGTTGCTTTGTTGCCCTTCATCTGTGTGGATTTTCACTTTATGCTGCTTCTTTCTTCTTGGAGATATCTCCTGTTTGGCTTCAGGAATCTCTGGTTTTGGCTCGAAGTTAAACAGAGGATTGAGTGCATTTATCAGAATATCATTTTCGGCATCGAAATCATAAACATTTTCTGTGATTTCGAAATTCTGCTTTTGTTGGGAAGACATAATGCTTGAAATTACATCAAAGTTCGTAACATCCGGAATATTAGCAAATTTGTCTACTTCAATTGATATTTCACTTGGTAAAACTAAATCAAGCGTGATGCTGTTATCTATTGAACTAATATACGAAAATTTCGCGAGCCAAAGTGAAAATGTTCGTTGTAGTAGATAATTTTCGTGTGCTTTCTGTTCTATTTCTATATTATATTCGATATATTTATTAACAATGTCTATGAACATTTTAATGCGTTTGTATTTGTTACACTTTTCTTTGGTATGGTTAACACACAGTTTTGACGTAAATTTTTCCCAACGTTGTGATGCATCGAATATTTTATCCTTAATGATAGTGTTTTTGTGGCAAATATCCATCAGAGACTTCCATTTCATAAATTTCTCCTTCTTTTTGATGAGCAATCGATTCCTCCAAACGTTCATATATTTGGAATAAGTATAAACTTCAGATAGCTTTTGTCCAGGACTTTTTTTGTCCTTTCTGACCAAACCCATAATGAAATCTACCCAGCTTTCCGAAGGCTCCAATTTTAGCGAAGAATTTTCTGCTGAGAAATTGCTTGATTTTCCTGATAAAACTGAAGATTCGCTCTGATCTTTGTATAGTCTTTTCCATTTTCGAAAGTAAAACTTCATTTTGAAATATCGCAATTTAATATATCCGTCTTGAAACATTTTCATTTGGCGAAATTGCGCTACTTTCTCGTTTAGAACGTATTTCTGCTTAAACAATTTCCATATTACTTCGTAATATTCCCTCGTTAGCCTGGACTTGAAAACATCTTTAATTTCGCAGACGTCGAAGGCCTGAAAACCTGCTTCAGTCAATGCTGCACAAAGGTCATCTTCATATACGAAGATTCCTTCTTTGTGCAGCATTTTTTTGTGAAATAAAAAACGACATTTTCTGATTGTGAAAATAGACTTTATACAACTATGTGGTAATAAAAAGCATGATTTTAATATAAAATTTGACAACGAAAAAATTTTTGAATGCATAAATTAGGAGGGAAAATATAATAACTACATGCATCTATAAAGCTAATTGTAACAAAATTTAAACATTTTAAACAAATATGTTTTGATCGGAAATAGTTAAAAAACAAAATTAGATAGTGTGAAATGAAATAAATGTATATAATGACAGTGATATTTGTACAACATTTGGCAAAGGAATACATTAAAATATATCCAATATTGAATGAGTTTTATGATCAAAGATTCTATCGAAGAATTTTGATTTCAAAGAAATAATATTCTCAATTTGGAGATTAAATTAGAATCAAGAGTACACTCACAACATTTATTAACAATTGGACGGCTTGGCCGAGTGGTTAAGGCGCGGGATTGCTAATCCCGTGGATTTATCCGCGTGGGTTCGAATCCCATGGTCGTCGTATTTTTTTTCCTTTTTTCAATTCAAGATAATGACATAGCTTCTTTGTATGGATTCCTAGATTAGATCAAAATTTTTATTTTTACTAATATATATTCGGTGAAACGCAACAAAATCATTTTTTTACAAAATAGATTTTATTGATTTTGTTGTCTTGAGTTATTATTGATTTGTGGAATGAAACACCATTGTCATTGCACTGGCCAGAAGCACACATGCATTGTTTACCTTCGAAATAAAAGAAATATCGTTTTTTTGTAGCAATTTCGCTACAAATATGGTGTCTGCATTTCAGCCATAGAGTTTCTGATTCAATCTCCTATTTTCTGTAATGCTATACTGTTGCTGTTTGATCCAATGATATTTTAACAAGATTGTTTAAAATCAACAAAAGAAAAATGAGATTAAACTTCAACCGGGTCTTCATCGCTGTGGCAATGAATATGCGGGCATCTAATGCAGTGTTCGGACTTTAGCTGTGATGTAAAAACACGATTATCAGCGTTAAAATTCGATGATAGATTGCAAACAGAATCATCAACTTGTTCTTGATCACTATACTCGATTTGGATTGTTGTTGAACATATTCTATGCTTCATGAATATGTTCTCTATTTTCTCAATAACGTTAGCGATCTGATAAATGACAACATGGCCTATTCCAAGCACTTTTTTGTTTGAGAATTGCCAAACGTGAAGTTCATCGACTGAAGCAACTCCTTCGATTTGCTTTATTTCATCTTTCAATGTTTTAACATCTACACTATCTGGATACTCCTCCATGAGTATTTTCAGTTTCTTCCTGAACAGTTTCGCTGAGCTATAAACAATCAAACATATTGTGAAAATAGAGAGAGCGGGATCGATGTAAAATCTTTAACTGTACTTCATCCACATCACAACTGATGCTGAAATCATTACAGCGATTGAGCCGAGTAAGTCGCCGAAAATGTGCAAAAAAATTTCTCTTATGTTGTCTGAATCATGGCTATCGTGAAATACGAAGATATCAATGATGTTAACCAATAAAACTGCAGCGCCATCAGCGAAGAATGCAATTGGATGTTCGATTTCTTCAACTTTGAAGAATCTTTGAATTGCGTTTAAAAATAGAATCAAGCAAACTGTCATCAAAAAAACACAGTTAACAAAGCCGCCAATGACCTCAGATCGTGCGTATCAGAATGTCATTTTCTCGTTTGGAAGCTTAGCTGCGATTTTATGAGAGAAAAAAAACCAATGAACAAAGCTGCCAAATCAGAAAGCATGTGCCACGCATCTGACTGCAATGCAAGCGACTTAGACAGGTATTCTGTAATTATCTCTGCCAGGAAGAATACAAATGTCAATGTTATCATCAAATAAAGTCTCCATGTAAATTTGTGAACGTGATTATGTTCGTGTTCATGTTCGTGATGTTCCTTCTTCATGCTCGTCATCACGGACTCACACTGCTGAAGCAGAGGATCTGCGTCATTCACTTGTTGCTCCTGCATCATTTAAAAATGATGTTTCGCTGTAAATATTTAAAATTTGCTATCCCGATTTTTCAATAATGTGACGGGAAGCCCAATCTAAAAAGTGGTGGCGACAGGATAAGCTCTCAAAATTGAGAACTTTACATTCACTACGCCAGCATAATTTTTTGAAAAAACTTTTCATGACAAAATATCGTTGTGATTCCTTATAACAGTAGGAACAAGATTTTCAGATTTATTTTCAACGGATTTAAATTGCGAAGCAAAATCCATATTTTATTGTATTCATCATCTAGATGTATTATATCAATATGTTGGGTATAATAGAGAGTCACGAAAAGTGGCGTGTTTACATGGCAAATGTATTTCATTTTGAATAGCTAATTAGAATCTGTATTTATAAAGTTCAATTAAACATGTTATAACATCTGAAAATCTTATTAAAGAATCTTTCAAGCTTGTTAGAGAGTCTATCAAGTTTAATAGAACACCCTTTGTTAAAATGGCAGACTTTACATGTCAAAACATATTTATAACTGCCATGTAAACGCGTCACTTTTCGTGACTCTATCTATACCTACAGATGTATTATATCAATAGACAGCTTATGTAATTTTCAGAAAATATGATTCTTTCATTATCAAAATCAGAAAATTATTTTTTTTTTGTTTTGACAGAGGGCTTTCAACTCTCTATTTTGGCCCCTGGCCACTTTCAAGCTACCAGACTTAGTGTGTAACCTTGTAAAGGCACGACAATGATTACACTCCTTTTTCAATTCACAATTCTCGTTTTTAACAAAGATGCAAATCATATTCTTGGTGAAAGGTGCTTTTTAACGCGAGAAGTATTGAGAATATAACACACAAGCTATTTTCATCAATATTATCATACTAAAACCTCGATCAAAAGCCTTTATCGTTGATATCAAAATTCAATTTCGTCAAGAATCCGAAATAAGACTGAGAAAAGCTTTCCAAATTTATACATGAGTAACATGTAGTTAGAATTTCATATACAATTATTCATTATTGTATAAACTTCTAATTTCAAAATGTCGATTTACAAGTTTGAAAGCATTTTATTTAATGAAATGCAATATATTGTCTTTGCAACTAATCCTGCATAAAATGAGCTTATGAATTTAATCAATAAATAAATAGCAAAATATTTACTTTAAATAACAGGATAATTATTCTCGTAACACCTCATACATGTCATCTCTTACATCACAGTTTGCTTCTTTTTAAGAAAACAAACACAAAAGGACTTAGATCTTGTTCAGTAATATTGATACGAATCTCAACAGCACATTTTCTTCCTGTTGCATCTATAATGAGCCTGTCAGAAATACGTTTTTTGGAGTGATCCGTTACATTGTTTTGTGCCAATTTGTTAGTTGAATATAGTATTGTCTAACAGTTTGATATTGGAAAAACTTGAAATTAATGCAGATTATGATTAAAAAATAAAATTCAATTTTCAAAAAAGGTTTTTTGTTTTCATGAATACCAATAATATCGAATATTACATTAATAATGAATGACAGTATTGCTTTAGAGACTTGCACTTCAATGTATATCATAGAAATGAAAGATCTCAGAATTATCATGCAACAATAGTATATTAGAATGTGTTATCCAGTCTATAATAACGTGTCCTGATGTAGTTGCGATCCGTGACTTGAAAAGAACAATATTATGTGGATAAAATGAATCATTGATGATATTTCAAAAATTAGATTGGCACATTAATGCTAAAGTATTAATGGTGTCTTTTGTCGATTTATTTTTTTGGAAAAATCTGTACAAATTGTGCAAAAATAAAACTCATTTTTTTCTTTAAAAAATCAAATTTTAGCAGGGGTGTCAGAAATAACCGAAAGCTCAGAAATAAAAACGCTTAATTTTTGGTATATAAATTAGCAATCATATGCATAGCATTTTTGTTTACCTATCAAAATCTCACTTTTGTAACCTAAGGGTACTTTTAGTTGTTTATTCTAATAACAGTATCATATGTAGATTCTAAATATATAATTATTTCAGAAAAAAAATTGAGAGTTGAAATACCTTTCTTTACATCAATATTAAAGAGATTGATAACACAATAAAATATTCGTAGTAGTTGCTTTACATAGTATAGTTCAATCGAGTATAACATCCAATTTCATGATTTTCATCGTAATTCAATTGTTTACACACATAATTGATTGAATTTCCTATACATCCTCGAAAACATAAACTGATAATATAGACGCTGCTAACATAGCTGTGTTCAATGCAACAAAAATCAGTTGAAATAACCTAAAATTGGGAATTATGACTTAGCATCATTATACATAAGGGACTGGGACAAAATAGAACAACATGCTTTTCTGACATGTAAATTATGTTTGACATATAGAGTCAGAATGTCAAATATAAAGGAAAGTGACATGTTTGCGGGAAAAATGGAAAAGTGTCAATAGGTTGAAATGGATTGAACTCAATGTTGGAAGCCAAAGAAGACTTCATTATGAGTAGTTGTGGCCTCATAGTGAAGGATGACC
>JALKBU010001070.1:0-17304 GCA_023091735.1 Trichomonas tenax | reverse complement strand
TCTGCTAGATCACCAGGTCATCCTTCACTATGAGGCCACAACTACTCATAATGAAGTCTTCTTTGGCTTCCAACATTGAGTTCAATCCATTTCAACCTATTGACACTTTTCCATTTTTCCCGCACAATCACGTCACTTTCCTTTATATTTGACATTCTGACTCTATATGTCAAACATAATTTACATGTCAGAAAAGCACGTTGTTCTATTTTGTCCCAGTCCCAAATAAAAAAAGTCGAATAAAACATGAAGCAAGAGGAAATGTACGATGAGAACAGATGTGATACATCCTTCAGATGTAATTGACTGGGAAAAAATTGATTGAAATTACAAAATATTATTAAGTTGGAAATCGTGAGACAGGTGCTGAAGATTTGGCTGCCATACCTAATTCGTGCATGTGTTAGCTTAGGTTTCAAGCTTTGTGAGAGTTTGGAATGAAGGTCCCATCATTGGGATTCATGTTTAAAAATAGGGGTGATAAAGAGTCTGGATTTTCCTTTTTAAGGGCAAAATTGAATGGTGTGCGGCTATCGTCTAGTTTTTTGTGTGCAGCATAACCTTATACACTTTCAAAAATTGAATTGTGTCTACGGCTTGGACGCATACAAAGAAAAATTTCATAGTCTGAGTTAATGTGACATATGCATACTATACATACAATGAATCATAACGGCCGAATTAAAATCTTTAAGGGTGCACTTCGACGAAAATTTTGATTCAGCACGAGGTTTAATTTTTTTGCATACTTATATATTGTCATATGCTGATATTGAATGTGCATTCTCGCAAATGGTCGAAGAATGTAAATATATTTTGTGAAAAGGTGATATGACACTGCACAATGACGTCTTTGGCTGATTTGCCGTTTCAAAAAGTCGGGGATGTAGAAATTCCAGAGTGCTTTACAGTTCCCATTGATGTGATGCGATCACTAGCACAAAATCAACTAGAAAAGGAACAAATTCAACAAATCTTCTCTGAATTGTGTAACAAACAAAAAGTAGCTATCATTAATCTTACAGAAATTGGGCTTATCATAGACTGTGTTTCACTTATACGTCCAAAAATCATTTTTAAATTATCAAATCTTTTCAAAATGGTTTATGAACGACAAAACTTTGATTATACACCTCGGAATGAAGATCTCAAGATTGTTCTCAATAGTTTAGGTTTTGATTTCAATATTGAGAAACGTGAAAGGGAAGTTTCTGATGTCACCAACATTTATCCACAAGGAACCGTTTTACACTCTGTTGCATGGGACAAACTTGAAGATCTCCAATCTGAGGCAATGAAAGAAACGTTTGATGTTAATCAAATGCATAATGGATTATCATTGATTGATGCTTCATGTAAATATGGATCAGAAAAATGTTTCGAATATCTCAAATTGATGGGAGGCAAAATTACTGACCAAACATTTGTTCATGCAGTTGAAGGAGGTAACAAAAGCATTGTCATGTCTTTATTTAATTACGGTCATACGATATCGGATGAAGATTTAAACACCTCAATTACTTATCACCATAATGACATTTTCAATTGGCTGCTGGAACAAAAAGGATCAATCGGAATGATGAATGCTGCGAAGATCTTTTGTTATGGAAACTTCGAAGCCTTTTTATTTCTTGTTGGAAATGAGAATGCTATTGAATTAGAATTCAAGTTTGTTCAACCTATAACTCAAATCTATCAAAATCATTCGATCTCCATTATGATATCGAATCAATTATTCACATATTATCATCATTATGATATGAAATCAATCATTCACATTTTATCATCATTATGATATGAAATCAAACATTCACATATTATCATCATTATGATATGAAATCAATCATTCACATTTTATCATCATTATGATATGAAATCAATCATTCACATATTATCATCATAATGATATAAATCTCCGTTATCAATTGCAATCGAAATGAAGTCTCTCGAAATCGTGGAATATCTGGTTGAGAATGGAGCTGATGTCAATATGAAATTAATTAATCATTGATATTTTATCATCATTATGATATGAAATCAATCATTCACATTTTATCATCATTATGATATGAAATCAATCATTCAAATTTTATCATCATTATGATATGGAACCAATCATTCACATATTATCATCATTATGATATAGAATCAACCATTCACATTTTATCATCATTATGATATTGGATCAATCATTCACATTTTATCATCATTATGATATGAAATCAATCATTCACATTTTATCATCATTATGATATGAAATCAAACATTCACATATTATCATCATTATGATATAGAACCAATCATTCACATTTTATCATCATTATGATATGGAACCAATCATTCACATATTATCATCAATATGATATGAAATTAAACATTTTAATTTGATTGCCATTATGATATAAATCACCGTTATCAATTGCTATTGAAATGAAGTCTCTTGAAATTGTTCAATATCTAATTGATCATGGAGCTGATACCAACATGAAATTAATTAATCATTGGTATTTTATCATCATTATGATATAAAATCAATCATTCACATTTTATCATCATTATGATATTGGATCAATCATTCACATATTATCATCATTATGATATAGAATTAATCATTCACATATTATCATCATTATGATATGAAATCAATCATTGATATTTTATCATCATTATGATATGAAATTAAACATTTTAATTTGATTGCCATTATGATATAAATCACCGTTATCAATTGCTATTGAAATGAAGTCTCTTGAAATTGTTCAATATCTAATTGATCATGGAGCTGATGTCAATATGAAATTAATTAATCATTGGTATTTTATCATCATTATGATATGAAATCAATCATTCACATTTTATCATCATTATGATATAAAATCAATCATTCACATATTATCATCATTATGATATTGGATCAACCATTCACATATTATCATCATTATGATATGGAACCAATCATTCACATTTTATCATCATTATGATATGAAATCAATCATTGATATTTTATCATCATTATGATATGAAATTAAACATTTTAATTTGATTGCCATTATGATATAAATCACCGTTATCAATTGCTATTGAAATGAAGTCTCTTGAAATTGTTCAATATCTAATTGATCATGGAGCTGATGTCAATATGAAATTAATTAATCATTGGTATTTTATCATCATTATGATATGAAATCAATCATTCACATTTTATCATCATTATGATATAAAATCAATCATTGATATTTTATCATCATTATGATATGAAATCAATCATTGATATTTTATCATCATTATGATATTGGATCAATCATTCACATATTATCATCATTATGATATGAAATCAATCATTCACATATTATCATTATTATGATATAGAATCAATCATTCACATATTATCATCATTATGATATAAATCCCCATTATCAATTGCAATTGATATGAAGTCTCTCAAAATTGTGGAATATCTTAAATCGAAAGGCGCTACATAATCTAATAAATGTTCTATATGATTAAAAAAACTAAACTTTTCAGAAAGTGGGCACTCGTATAGTTAAATGCATATTTCATTTGTTTTATCTGTACCGATGTATCTATTTCAAAAATTGTATATCGTAAAGGATGCAAACATTTTGGTACAAGATGGATGTATCTAATCTCTATTTGCATGGTTAGATTTCCAAATACATATATACTCATTGTTTTACAACCTCATTATGGATATTCAATGATATAAGATCAAATCATATATCATTTTTGAATAAATCTATCAGCTAAGAAGCATTTTAAACGAAATTAAATGAATCCATACATTTTTGTTAGATTTCGCTCTAAAAAATGTCGACCATATTTTGAAAAGCAATTTATTTCATTCATATAGGATTGGAAGAAATGATGCACCATTCCGCAAGATTTGATCAACTTTTCAACTCATGATATGAAATTACTAAGGATCTCGCAACGGAGAATATTTTTAGCCAGTGAACGAGCAAAAAAATGAATTTTAGCCTTCAGGTTATTAGGGTGGAGGTGGTTTCCCCAGATATAACTTTCATACTCGTTGGTGATTATATCTTGTTATTTAAAGCATATTTTTGAACTATATTCATGCTGCATATCATACTCATAATGTTAATAGCTTAAAATATACAGGTAGTGGAAAATTGCCTAGTATGCTTAGAAATTGCGTAGTGGATGTAAACATAAGAAATATTTCAATGAGTTCTATCAATTCCACTATTGCATTTTCCCAAAACATACTATTGTTTACCCTTTTATGATACTTTTAAGCCAATATCTAATGAAAAATCAAACTTCACATTTTCATTACAAATCTTGGAATGGATATTTCTAGTTTGGCTTGATGCTAAGGGCCTATGAGCACATCAGACTCTTTTGATAGAACACTACATGCTCATTTCCGGTATATGGCTTCAACTATTCTGAGATTGCAATCATGGAAACAACTATTGATGGCTTCAATTATTGACCCAATTCACGATCATATTCTTGCTCTTTTGAGCTAAATAGATTACAGATTTACGCTATATCCTAGCACAAAAGCAAGCTAGGAAGCATGCAATTTGAAAGACAGTCATTTTAGCCTAACAATATCGTAAGAAATAAATTCCGACCTACAAAAGCCGTTAATTGTCTTACTGAACGAGCACAATGCAAGTTCGTGTGCCAAGCAGGGCGATTCGTGGCTCCTGCAGGTCGAAATTTATTTCAAAACGCATTATTTCGACAAATCTGATAGGAAACACCCGATTTCTGGATCACTATATCCTGTTATATGACTAGCAACATACTGTGAGTCATAAATCTAATGTTTCCTATCACATTTCATATGATTTCGACTCTTTACTTAGAACACAACATAATGATATCTAGTTGATGCCAGCATATTACACTCTTATTTATCCTACAAAATTCCATAAATATAATTTAATATTATTTAGTATTTCCAAAAATGCTCAATTTCTGGAAATATTTAATAATTTCAAAATTTATATATGTGTATTCGTAAAATAGAGGGAGAAACATTGCGGCTGACCATAACAGCTTACTACCTGAAAGTAATAAGGATAAAAAACCTATTCATGCTGAATTGAGTTCGATCGAAGACAAAAAGGGCTTCGGCTTGTATTCTGAATGCAGAAACACGATAGCTATTCGTCATAGATGACTAATTGTAAGTAATAAAGCCAAATGGCTCTGAAAACGTTTGAATTTTTTAAATCGGTATCATTTAAGCGCTTCAAGATGCTAAAAAGGGGGTAGCATGCACTTCTGAGTGAGAAGGACGCTGTATGAAGCATTACAATTTAAGGATCATGCACTCATTTAAAATGACACTTTCCGTTACAAGTTTTTATCCCCAACTAAAGGGTGTCTAGTCACCATTGTCGCCGAAGGCCTGTTTTCATGGAAAACGACATGATTATAGGGTTAATATTGAATATTTTTGCAAAATAAATAATGGATATTATACATTTGCTATGTGGGTGATTCAACAAAGTCGAGGATATTTGAGTCCCGAATTTCCTTTAATTATTAAATACCAAAAATCCAAAAACAGAACCTTAAACCCTTTAGCCTAATGGTATAGCTTCCGCAGATCTGGTTCGATTCCTGTTGAATCACACTTTTTTTAATTTCTATAATGAACAAAATTACCTCAATATTGTTAATTGTGTAGTTTGAAGCTTAAGATATTATAAACACTTTTACTAGTAGAACCAAAATATATTAGTTTTATATTACATCACTAATACACACGAATGAAGAATATTGTGAAAAAATCAGTTTATCTTACAGAAACCTCATGATTAACTCTACATAGTATGTACAAACGAACAGTATAGCTTAACCATAAATAACCGCCAGATTGAAGAACTTTGATTCATATTTGAGTAATTTTGACATCTATATACTAAAATATTGGGGTAGATGTCATACGAGATAGTAGGTTAACTAAAATTCGAACATATTGTAAGATCATATCAGCTTTATTTGCGCGATTCAAATCGTTTCTTAAAAGTGTCAAAAGCGATTTGACTAATAATCTGTAATGAGCATGCATGGTGTGCGCTATGTATTCTTGCTGAGTGATGATCGTGTAGCTCCTGTAATTTTTGAGATACGAAATTTCGAAAAATAACTTATATAGTTAACGTCATTAAAGTGCTTCTCTTGCTGATTGAACCATATGGTTTATTTTTCATGGTGAAACAACGAGTTCGAGATCAAAATTAAAATTTGTTTCACAAAACAGGCTATGTTCTGCTTTTCATTCAAATAAGAACACTCTATATCTTGTGTAAATTATATTGTGTACGTAAGAACAAGCTGTGCACGGTATTGACCTCTCCAGCTCCATCTAAATTATTACAGACGTTAAAATAAATTAAGGTTAAAATTCCACCGACCAGCCCCCCACAAAAAAGTTATGTTGCATGATATACATGCTTATATAAAATAAAACATATTGGCTGAATTAAAATTGCAAAATGAAGATTTTTCTGAAAGAAAAAAGACTTTTTCAACAAGCAGTCACAACAATCCTGCAACTCTTTTGACATAAGGTTCCCACTTCCAGAACGTCCTTAGGCCCGAGATTCGATTTCTAGCATGCAAGATTTTGAAAAAGGATAAAATTAATCAATGCTGCTTTTGTTTAAAATATGGTATATGGTTCTAATATAAGTGTCTGCTCAATGTGTTTTTGGTTCTGATTTAATCACAAATGATTAATATCGAAGGTTGAAAAAAAAAATAATAAACGTACAATTCTAAAATTAGAAGAAAAATAGCGAAAACTCTATACCTATTGTTCTTTTATAATATCATCACCAAATTTTTGCTACTAGTTTTAGCAAAATTGATTGCTAAAAATCATCTTTTTCTCGCTGAATATTAGAGATCAATTGAGCTTTATTGCTAAAATATTTATCTCAGTAGTGTTAAAAACCAATCTAACAGACTCCGAGAAATTGAATACAATTTTTAAAGCTTTCGAGTGAAGAAAAGACTGATATCGATATTGACATAAAAATAAGTAGGAAAGCTTCTGATGATGATCATATTTGGCAATTCGACTTAAAAGATATCAAAAAGAAAAAGGATCAAATTGATCAGCTCGTTACTTCAAAATCTGCTACTGAATTCAAATTAAATCAAAGAATTGAAGTGAAGGCTAAGCAATGCACAAGAAACAATCAAATCATAGGCACAAGAAATCGCAAAATTATCAAAAGAACAAAGAGCTCCAAAATAATACATTCATAGTAGTATAGTGAGGGGGTGTTTGAAGAATTGATTTACCCTCGTTTGTCTCACGTTAGACCGGTGCTGGGATGATTCTGATTCTCTACTGGTGCTTGAGCAATTGTTTGCATGGTAGATTCTGGAGCCCCATGATTCACGTTCTGATGATCTTCTTCACCTGAGATAATGCTTCTTGTTCCACTTTATTTGTGAGTCTTGCCAATTCTGCATTCACCATTCTTCCTTTTGGCGATATGTTAAAAAGAACACGATAAATGACACTTGCATTCACATCATCTAAATTTTCGAACAGTTTTTCGATTAAGCCATTTACCAATGACTGAATATGTGGACATTGCTCTACAACATCTTTCAGAACATAAATGGCGCTATGATAATATCCATAAATGTCTGCTGCAAGTGATGGGTCTTTCTCTAAAATTGCACTGAAGCATTCTGCAGAGTAAATCGCTGATTATTTCGAAGATCGAGTCTGAAAGGAAGAACTGTAGACTGGATTGCTAGCACCTTGGCTACCAGTCCCAATCAAGCATTTAATTTTTCTTTTCAAAGTAAATTTAAACAAATATAGGATATCACTCTTCCAATAATCATTTATAATTATATGCCACGTAAATATTTATTTGTCGAATATATATTTACATGTCAGATACCATAGCTTTTGTGTTAATTTTTCAAGACAACTTTCGGTACGCAACAAAAAAGGCTACAAACAACTGTATTCCATAATGCATTAATTTTAATGCTACTTTTCCATTGGAAAAAGTTAAATCATGAAAAAATCAAAATTTACACCAATAAAAGTTCTCCCCCTCAAATACCTTCCCTCCAACACTTCCAAAAGATTTATTTTGTCTTGGGAAAAACTCGCATTTTGGCTCTTTTGAGAAACATTATTTAAATATAAGACCAATTTTTATAAATCAATTACGTGTTAAAACATCTAGAATTTAATTTTGTTATATAAACATATTAAATTTTGGGAAATTTGACATGTAAAAATTTTTGAATTATAATTGTCATGCAAATTATAATTTGTCATGTAAAAATATTATGACATGTAAATATTCGACTTGTCAATAAACAATATTTACGTGACATCTTAAGTTTTAATATCGTTTGAACTTTGATGAAAGGTGGTGAAAGGAGATCCACAAATGCGATAAATGGATCGAAAAGCACTGGCCAGAACATCAAAGTTACGAGAAAGAGCGAAGAAAGAGGAAGACAATCAGTATTACCTAAAATATCCAATGATATTTATGGAAAAACTGACGACATTAATAATATTTATGAATACGAGTATTACAAAGAGGAAGAGGATTTTAATGATCTACAAAATGGAACGAATTTCAAGTACGATATTTGGAGTCCAAGTATTAAAGATACCAGTGTCGAAAATATTATCATAGACGAATATCTACAAGAAATGGATCCCATAAGAAATCGTAGAATTGGTAAATTAAACATAAAACCTCAAGATTCGAGCACAAGTAGCCTTCCTAATGCAAATAATCAAATTAAAACGAGAAAGAAATCACTCAAAACGAAAGTAAAGTCATTTAATCAGAAAACAACTCTCGAGCAACTACGAAAAAATAAACCTAAGTTATTCGAAAGTAACGATGAATATTACTCATTTCACAGTGATGAGGATAGAGTAGACTTGAAAAATCTTCATCCAATCAGGAAATTAAAGTCACAAGAATATTCTTTCGATTCAGATATTGATAAAATCGATAACAATGGAATTAAACAGTTACGACCAAAGAAACATCATAACAGAAACAGAAATAAGAAGCCTGTAACAAATAGCGATGAATATTATTCATTTGATGAAAATATTGATTTATATGAACCTCTCACTCATAAAAAGATTCGCCGTCGTCATACAAATGTAAAGAGAATCCCAATCAAGCAGAACAAACCAAAGCCAAGGCGTGTTTACTTCGTTTTCGACAACAAAAAGAAGAAAGTCGTCAAAAAAGTTTATCCTAAAGATAAAATTCCAAACATTTACGATGAAATCAATAAATTCAATGACAGCAATACAAAATATGGCGAAAATAACACAAATATTCTTCCATACGGTGATGATGAATATTATTCACTCGATAATTCAACACAAATCAATGTTGAAGAAGGAAAACCGATTCGAAAGAAACGCCATCACAAATTGCATTTCGATAATTCATATTATTCAGCAAGTGAAAACGATCCAATTGATCCAAAGACAAAGAAGCCAAAGCGCAAGAAAAGACAACACAAATTGCACGGCGACAATGAATTCTATTCTGTTTCAAGTGATATCGAAGTTGATCCTCAAACAAATAAGCCAATTCGAAGAAAACGTTCGCACACTCTTCACGATGACAATGACTATTATTCTGTTGACGATGAAACAAAAAGAGATGAAATCACAGGCGATTACATCAGAAAGAATAGGAAACACAAATTGCACAATGATGAAAACTATTATTCATCAGACAACAGCGGAAAAAGAAAGAGACATCGCCATAAGATTCACAATGATAATGAATATTATTCAGTTGATTCAGAAACACCAATCAACAAGAAGACTGGAAAACCAATTCGCCAAAAACGAGGCCACAAGTTACACGATGATTCCGAGTTTTACTCTGTTGATGAAACAACACAAAAAGATGCAGATGGACATTACATTAGAAAGCCAAGAACACATAAGAAGAAGACAGCTCAATTCGATTCTCAGGAATATTCATTTGATTCTGAAGGACATCCATCGAAAGACAACAAAAAATCAAGAAGTCGTCAGAACTTTGGTCACAATGATTCTGATTATTACTCAATTGACAGTGATACGCCAATCGATCCAAAGACAGGAAAGTACATTCGAATCAGACACTCAACTAATCAAGCTGATGAATACAGCATTGGCAGCAAAAGTCCAATGAAGAAAAAGCGCAAAGCTAAACTTCTTCACGGCGATGAAAACTTCTATTCAGTCGACAGCAGCACTCCAGTTGATCTGAAGACAGGAAATTATATCGGACAAAAGAGATCGAAGCCAATTCTTTCACATAGGGATGATAAGTATTATTCGGTTGACAGTGAAATACCAATCGACGAGAAGTCGGGAAAAACAATTCACAAACTTCGTTCACAGCCAGTTTTAGATCATAGTGATGACAAATATCTTTCCGTTGATTCATCAACATTTGTTGATCCGCACACAGGCAAAGTCATTCATCAGAAACGTGATAAAGCTATCTTAGATCATGGCGATCCAGAATATCTTTCAGTTGATTCAGATACACCAAAAGATCCAGTTTCTGGAAAACCAATTCGTCAGAAACGTCAATCACACATTCTCGATCATGGTGATGATCAATATCTCTCCATTGACAGTTCAACACCAATTGATTCCAAGACAGGCAAATACATCAGACAAAAGCGCAACAAACCAATTCTTCCCCATGGTGATGATGAGTATCTTTCTATTGATCAATTCACGCCGTTTGATAAAGTCAATAAAAAATACATTCGTCAACGTCGTGAACAACCAATTCTTGAACATGGAGATGGTGAATATTTGTCTATTGATTCTTCAACTCCTGTTGATCAACAATCAGGAAATTACATCAGACAAAAGCGTGATAAACCGATAATTTCTCACGGTGATGATCAATATTTGTCTATTGATAGTTCAACACCAACAGATCCTGTTTCAGGAAAATACATCCGACAGAGACGTGATAAGCCAATTCTTGAGCATGGTGATGATGAATATCTTTCTATTGATCAATTCACGCCGTTTGATAAAGTCAATAAAAAATACATTCGTCAACGTCGTGAACAACCAATTCTTGAACATGGAGATGGTGAATATTTGTCTATTGACGAGTACACACCGAAAGATCCAAAGTCAGGTAAATTCATTCGAAAGAAACACAACAAGCCATCAATGGATCATGGCGATGAACTATATCTGAGTGTTGACAGTACAACGCCAATTGATCCTGTTTCCGGAAAATACATCAGACAAAGGAGGAATGTCACAGTACTCGATCATGGAGATGATGATTTTTGCTCGATTGACAGCGATACCCCTATTGATGGACACACAGGAAAATTCATCAGGAGACAGCGCACTCATAAACTGTCGGAAACAAGCGAAGTATTTTCAAGACAGCCAAGTCCTAACAAATCGAAATATATCACTGATTTCTCGATTGAACCTGATCAAGAAAAGCTATCGAGACACAACTCTCCTAAGAAACGGAAGCATAAAGAGAGCTTCACGATAAGAGGATCGAACAGCGATGATGACGATGATCTCTTCAGCAGAACAATGTCAAAAGGAACTCCATTGAGAGATAGATATGGATTCCCTCTGAAGCAAAAGAAATTCCACAACTCGCAGCCTTTAGGCCGAAACTATAGAAAATAAAATGTTTGTATTTATTTCTATGTTGAAACATATTCGTTTTTAGTGATTTAAATATCGAATTAATTTATTTGGAAATGTAGGATTTAATGTTATAAAATGAAAGAATTATATCGAAGCAAAGAATTATCAGATCAGTAAGGGGAAGAATCATTTGGTTTTGAGCAAAATTCGAATCTTATTTTCTCAATAACTAATCTTAATTTTTGAAAAATTAACAACCCGTTTTTAAGAAAATCTAAAATAATCTCTTGGCCTAGTTTTCATTTTAATCATTTTTGAAAATAATTTCTGAAATAAAAGAAATAAAATAATTTTATGATCGAAAGATCAAAGAAAGTGTGAAGAAGTGGTGAAAGATCAACATTTTAACATCGTTCGTAGTGTTAATCCAAAGAATATCAGAGAGATGGTATGAAACGAAGTAGATATAGTAGATCTTCTCGAGGACGCTGCATGTGAAAGTGTTACCTGTCTGGCTTAAGTACTCTTTGCAGTCCAAAATATAAGCCCAACAATGTGCGTACGGTCTTGTGGCGAATGCGAATGTTTCCAAGACAGTGGAAACGAAGTAGTGTAAGAAGTCAAAACCACGGTAAACGAATTTGTTCTTTTGTTTTTCAACAGGAACAAAAGCTGAAAGAGGCTTCAAGATGAGTCTATTGATTGTGGTCCTTCCGATGGCGTAGATGCATAAGCACATAGCGAGAGAGGTTATCCAATATCATTTTTGAAAAAAAAAATCACTTTGAAAAGGTTGTATGAGACATCTCAAAATTTTTGGAAAAGGTTGAAGTAATCGCATACCTTGGAGTTGCTTTCACTGAATCAATCATTTTTATGAAGTTTTGGGGCCCTTACAGAAACGATATTGAATTTCTTGTAACCTTTCCGCTATTTTGTCAAGTAAAGTACTAATATGTCATGTAAATCGAATTACAAAAACATCTAATTCTTTATATACATAATAATTCTAGCGTATTTCATTTTGTTGTCACGTTTTCAAACTTTTCGAAATATTTCTAGTTTTTAGATCATCTTTCTATTTCTGGTTCGAAAACTCTGAAAAATCCACTACCGGGCCAGGATGTCTTAGAATTACAGTGTCAGTGAAGCATTTCATGTCTTTATGCACCTTTTTTCTATTTAGATTCAGACATTCATATTTTAAAAATTGTTGACAAGTAAATTTTTTTACAAAACACAAATTATTTTGCTAAAGAATTGCAACGAAAATCTGATTGATGATTTCTTTCAATAACTTGAATACAAAGAAACTCCATAAGGCTGAATGCTGTGTATTTTAAATCTCGAATGCTTTAGCCGATTCATTGATGTTATGATGACTGCTCAATTATAAGGTTAATCTACATGGCATATAACTAATTTACATGACAAAAATCGGCTTTGTTTCATATTCTAAATCAGATGATGGTTTTTTGCATTGCTTGTTGAAGCTTATCGATATTGTTGAATCTGTTAAAGTTGTGATGGATTTAAATAAAATTTAAAATATCAAATCTCAATTTCTATTGGATCAAAGTTGCAGTAGTCGGCTGATACGAGTAGGTACTTAGTATTTGCAATCGTTGTTTCACAACCAAGAACAAATTCTTTTTGGCCGTGAACATGACCATAAACACATACGTTAACTTTCGCAGATTCAATCATTGCAGTGAATATATTCGGTTCTCCTTTGTCTGAGATCGGAGGAAAGTGTAGAAGCAAAATTTTTTTGTATGAATCATCAAATCTTTCGAATTCTGATAAAGCCTTTTTGAACAATGCGAGTTCTTCATTCTGATGTTTTGTTAGTCTCTTCATAATGCCAACATGTCCATCCCAAGGGAATGAACAGTTAAAACACCAAAACATTGAACCAGATATTACCATTTTGTCAATGACAATTGAATTTCCACGTAAAAAGACGACATTTTTGGGAAGGAGTGTTTCGAAATCTTCTAACTTTCTATCTGCCCATACGTCATGATTGCCCTGGCATATTATAACTTTGCACAGAAGCCTCTCTATGAATTTGAAGCTGCTTTCTGCTACTTCTGGATTGTTTACGTTGATAATATCTCCAGGAGCAAGTAAAATATCGTTTGGTGTTAGTTTTTTGACTATGTTCCTCTGTATCTTGTCTATGTGGTTCACCCACTCTGGTCCATATTGGTCCATCGTGTTTGGTGGAAGATGCCAATCGCTCAATGCATAAATTTTCCTTGACATCTAATGAAAAAATTGCTAATATCTCACTATTTTACCAATTATTTTCTTTTGATATTTATGTTTTACAGTCTATTTCTAGTGATATAAATGTTTAATAAATCATTTATTTAATAAACTATGAAAATAGCTAAATATTGATAAATTAAAGTCGTGGGAGATTTTTGACATTTCTGGCAAATTTTCTTGATTTTATATTTTCATAAAATTTGAGATTAAATAATTTCAGTTTTCATAGTTCGATTGTTGATGCGATAAAAATATCCGTCTTTTTTTAATTGCCAAATGTAAGCGAAAAGTGACATTTATATGCTGGAAAATAATTTTGTTTCAGTCAATGGCTCAATTACAATTAGTCAAATGTAAACGACTAATTAGTCAATAAAAGATATAATGGAGCCGTAACCATTGATAATTCAAATAATGATACGATTGTTAAAGGAATATGTATTTCGGGCTTTGCATATTCCGATTTAACTTCTATAGATATGTCTTTGACATCTATTACCAAAATAGATGGTTTTGCTTTCAGATACACTGGAAAATTATTTTTCATGAAATTCCCAAATTCGTTAGAAACAATTCTGAATTATGCATTTCATGCGAGCTTTGTATGTTATGGAGCCAGCTTTAGAACATTAAATTTTACTCAATCATTAAACTAGCTTGCTAATTATGCTTTTTATGCATATTCTAATTTAGTAACATTGGATTTATCTAAAACAAATGTAAAAACAATAAGTGTTGCATGTATTGGTGCATGCCAATATTCAGAAAATCTCATATTACCTGAATGTCTTGAAGCATTTAATACAGGTAGCTGCAAAAGGTTAAAGAATTTATATTTCCCAGTAAATGTTTCTTCAATACATGCCAATTTACTGAATCTTACGTCATCATTGAAAAACGTAATCTTTGAATGAGAATAACAATTTTTGTCACACGAGCATATCCATATGAAACATTTGGCAACATCAGTTTTCTTATCTATGAAAGCTATGACACATTCATATCTTTAATGAATCCACAATGCAAAACGATTATTGTTCAAAGCACACGGATTAGGATTTATAATATATATATTTCCATATTCTGTTTTTGTTATCACATAAAATATTATTTTAAAAACAATAAGAATTATTCATGGATATTTAGAAATTAAATTCTGCAACATCTGGATTGCTTCTTTGCTTTTGGTGGTTCTTCTGGAGAAGGCATCGTTTCAACTTTCCTTGTCTTAGAGTCTTCAGGATCCTTAGTGATTGCGACTTCTTCTGGCTGTTTATCTTCCTTCTTTGACTCAGGCTTAGATCGAGGCTCTTCTGGTTTCTTTTCAACTTTTTGTTTATCTTCCGTCTTCTTTACTGACTTTTCATCGTTGTCATCTTTCTTCTTATCTTTTATGTCTTTGTCTTCATCATCTTTCTTTTTATCCTTCTTCTTTTCTTTTTCTTCACCGTCTTCGTCATCTTTCTCCTTACCTTCATCATCTTCATCTTTCTTCTTATCCTTCTTCTTTTCTTTCTTCTCATCATCATCATCTTTCTTCTTATCCTTTTTCTTCTTGTCTTTCTTCTTCTTTTCCTTTTCCTCTCCATTCTCGTCGTCATCTTTCTTCTTTTCCTTCTTTTCATCATCATCGGCATCATCTTTCTCCTTATCTTCATCATCTTCATCTCTCTTTTTGTCTTTCTTCTTCTTGTCTTTCTTCTTTTCCTTCTTTTCATCATCGTCTTTCTTTTCATCTTCATCATCTTTCTTTTTGTCTTTCTTCTTTTTATCCTTCTCCTTTTCTTTCTTTTCCTTGTCATCTTCGGCATCGTTTTCTTTCTTCTCTACATCGTCATCTTTCTTCTTGTCCTTCTTCTTATCTTTCTTCTTTTCCTTGTCTTCGTTTTCGTCCTCTTCAGATTTGCCTTCTTCGTCTTTCTTTTTATCCTTCTTCTTGTCTTTCTTCTTTTCTTTTTCTTCATCATTTAAATCATCCTTTTCGCTTTTTTCTTTGTCTTTATCATCACCATCGTCATTTTTGTCTTTCTTATCCTTCTTTTTATCCTTTTTATCTTTATCTTTCTTCTTCTTTTCTTTTTTATCCTCTCCCTCAGTATCTTTATCATTATCTTCGTCCTTTTCCTTCTTTTTATCCTTCTTTTTCTCTCTCTTCCCATCTTCTGATTCTTTATCTTTGCCTAAATCTTCTGATTTCTCATTGTTGCCGTCATCTTTGTGTTTGTCTTGCTTTTTGTCTTTCTTCTCTTTATCTTCAGATTGAGATTCTGATTTTTCCTTATTTTCGCCTTCCTTCGTTGAATTTTCATCCTTCGTTTTCTCATCGGCTGATGCAGCATCGTAATTTTCACTTTCTTCGTGGTTTTGATCGAGTTGAACGCTTCCTTCGTCCGACGACATTTTTTACTCGTTTTTTGCAAGAACTCTATTTTATTGCATATTTGGGTTCTCTGTATGTTATAAATGCTATTTTCATTGTCAAAATCGCAAAAGAGTGGACTTTATCGGAATAAAGTAGTTTAACGGAATTAATTAAGTGCCCTTTATCCTTCAAACCCAAAATGATAGGAATTGCGAATCAATATAATGTTAAACCAATTAGTGGATAAGGGGTCGAGTTTAGGTTTAAGGGTAAAATTTGGCATTTAGCTTAGACTCACTTTAATACTTCTTCTTCGGATTCACATAACATACAAGGCCATATGATCAGGCCAATCCAAAAGAAAAATCCGTTGTTTATCCAAGTAATTCAAGTTCAAGCCTAAATTCAGTAAGTCCAAGAAAGAAAATATCACAAACTGTATCTACATACTGCATTCCTATGGATAATTCCGAAGTAAACACCACAATTCATTGTTTTCAAAATTTTATTTCGAATTTAATACGGTTTTTACCAAATTTCATGTTGAAATGATTGTCGCAGTATAAATTTATTACACTATTTTTCATTTAATACTCTCTTTTCATTTATTTCGAAAATAAAATATATATTTTTAATGGTCCGCTATGGCCAAATATAGGCTCTCAAAATATTCTATGAGCTTATCTAAAAAACGTATTTCCTACAATTTGATGCTTTTCAAGATAGAAAGATCTAGATTTACAATGATATTTGATTCATTGCACATAGCATATTAGAGGGGATTCATTAATATCTCTCGCTTAAAAATTGATCAAAACTTTAAAACCATGGACTTTGAAAAAGAATCGAGATTTTTTCCAATAAACACTCGTAGTAGTATATGTTTGGGGGGTGTATGCCAATTTTTGTAACTATATATAGTGGGGACAATAACTAATATATATAGTGGGAAAAACTAAGTTAATTTTAAATTTTATTTTTATTCTTACATAAACAG
>JALKBU010001069.1:0-17307 GCA_023091735.1 Trichomonas tenax | reverse complement strand
GCTCGTCAACAACACTAACCTGGATGTATTGGTTAGACAACAAAGATATTTATGACACTTTTTATAAAGGTGACAATTTGCCCGTGCAAAAAGTGACAGTTTATTCATGAAAAGTGACTTTAAGGTTTCTCTGTCACTTTTGATGTTCACTTTTGTCATAGACTCAAATTTCAAATTCTAAACTTTTAATATTCATAAACACATGTCACGTACCGAAAGTTGTCCCGAAAAAGTGACATTATCTGACATGTAAAGTAGTCAGAATCTCTTGTTTTATGTGTCAAAATATTAATATGTTTTGACATGTAAAGTCATATAATCATTCAAATTATGTATTAGTTTTTATTTCAAAATCGCGTCTGACGGGAAGAACTGGGGATTACATTGACACAGGTACCACGAATGTTAGTAGCTAAACTCACAGATCTTCCTTTCATACGCCATCATTAAGAAATCAAAGATTTCCACTTCAGAATGCCTCTGAAGAGCAAAATTAAATGCTTGATTGGGACTTGTAGCCAAGGTGCGAGCAATCCGGTACACAGTTCTTCCTTTCAGAAGCATTCTGGAGAGTAAATCGCTGATTATTTCGAAGATCGAGTCTGAAAGGAAGAACTGTGGACCGGATTGCTACAATTTTGGATACCAATGTCAATGAAGCACTTAATTTTTCTTTTCAAAGTAAATTTAAACAAATATAGGACATCATTCTTCCAATAATCATTTATAATCACATGCCGCGTAAATATTTATTTATCAAATATTCATGTTTACATGTCAGATACTATCACTTTTGTATCACTTTTCATGACAATTTTCGGTATGCAACAATATTCATAAACACAAACTAAATCTATATTCATGACCTATATAAATCTCTATTAATTTTGATTGTTCTGACATGCAGCAATATATTTTGGAGTAAATCCATATTTCGATAAGATAAATTTTAACAAACAATATTTAATTGAGTTACTCTTCTTCTGGAATGAGGCACACATAAAGGTGATGCGCCATTTCATCAATTTCTGAGCCTTCGTAATCTAGAAGTACATCACCAATACCGTTTGCACTAAGAATTTCATGTATACTATTGTAGACATCTTGATTTGATACCACTAAATTCTCCATTAGTTTTCTAATGGTGTTAATGATTTTAGCAGTCAATTCAAAGTTTCCAAGTTCCATTGCAGCAATCAATGCTTCAAATATTTTGGCTTCAACTAAAAACTGAATACCATCAAAATTAAAACCAAACTTCATTACAAATTCAATAGATAAACATAGAATATCAACTGTAACCAATTTAAGTGCATGAGCTGCCTCAGAGTAATATTCAAGGATATATTTCAAAATGCTGCTATCTAAAAGAATCTTAAAGAAAGGTCCATCAGGTGCAAATTTTTCGGGAACATTTTCTAAGAAATCTAACATAATTGCATACTTCACAAGGTAAAGAATATGAAGAATACGATCATCATTGGCGCTAAGTTCTAATATAATCTTCCTGAGTGATCCAAAGTTGATCTTGATGAAATATTTATATATTATATTCGGAGGTATACTTGATGTTGAAGTCAACAAAACATTAACGATTTTGATTGATAAATCTGACATTGCTCCAAATGTTCCAATCTGATCAATAACAAATAACATAACGGACTGCTTTTCTTCATTTTGCATCTTTAAAAAGGCTCTCATAGATAAAGTCGCTGAACCATTTTCATTGATTGGAAAAGTCAATAAAAAGTATATTAAACGCAATATATGTATTCTAGCATCCAAGTGAACCCGAAATATGAGTGCAATATATTGTTCAGCCTTTTCTTTAATTTTGATTACATTAATTTTTGTAGCACGTTGGAAAAATGAATTGAGACAATCGCAAACTATTGAATCAGATTCGGCCAATGAATTGTCACTGCGAAATTCGTGAGAAATTATTTGAATCAAATTTGAAATCATTTCGAAATTGTAAGCTTCAATTAGAAGATTGGGAGGGCATATTTTGAACAAATTTGTGTATATTTCGATGCATAAAAGATAATTACTTGGTGAAATTAAATCTCGATTTTGAGCATTAGTCGATATCTCAAAAAAGTATTCTTTATATAACATCTCGGCAATAGTGGATGAAACACTTGTAACTAAAGCAAGTAATCCTAATACTTTTTCTAATATTTCATTCTCGATAGATTCCAATTCACTTGAACTCACAACTCTCGAAGATGCATTGAGTATTGACATAGAGAGTGCAACGAAACCAGTATTTTGGTAAATACCTGAAATTTGTTGTTGATTATAAAATTCGCTTAAATCTTGTATATGTGCATTTGAGACATCATTGATGATATTTCGAGCATTTTCTAGATTGGTATTTATTGCTTCTGCAAAATGAACAAATGCATCATTCATCCAAACGCAGAATTCTTCGTTGTTTTCGAACTTTATTATTTCATTATCTTCAGGCTGTTCTACCACGGGTTTTATTTTCTGTAAATCGATTTCTGTTTCTGTTTTAATCCACATGGAAAATTACTTTTGACTCTATATATTTGACAATTTACATGACAAGTATATTTTACATGACAATTTTAAAATTTAACAAATTATTTTTTCCGGAAAATCGAACTATAAATTGTTCCTTATATGACCATCTTTATCCTCATTAGCCCTTTAGCAAATTGAAAATTTTTGAATAATATTTTTAATATTGGTCAAATGTGTTTAAAATATCAAAGTATAGACTGAAAATTGTTCAGATTTAACAAGAATGGTGAAAAATAGCATAATTTAAATAAAAGGGGCCCAACAAAAATAAACAGGGGTGAAAGGAAGTTCACTTCCAATGGATTTAGGCATTGACAGCGATCAAGAGTTAGGAAAGTTCGAATACACAGAAAATAACGATTTTGACATGGATGCGACCGGAATAGATGACCTACCGTTCCATTTCGACAACGTTCAGCCAGATTCAGTTGTATTCGGGATGAATGAACCTCTTGGATTCGAACCAAGCAGCAAAAACTTAACAGAAAACATCGATCCACAACAAAAGTACTGTGTCCTCTACGGTGGAATCCATGTTTCGAGAATCATTTTTGGAAAGCCACTAAAAGTGATTTCTGAAAAGAAAGGACAATGCCACAACAAACTACCGGATTCTTCTCGAGTTATTCTCTTTGAATGGCTCAATGATCACGCAAATCAACCATATCCATCAATGAAAGAGTTCAGAGAATTGATGGCAAAGACAGGATTAGATGAAAGGAAGATTAGAGTTTTCATGACAAACTATAGATCCAGACTGCTAAAGCGTTCTCCCAAAAATGGAAATTCAAATTTAAAAGTTAATGTTAAGTTTTAATTGTGAGTAAAAAAACATTAAATTTCATCAGCCAATTAATGGCAATGATTAGACCATCAATAGATTTCCTAATTCAGTAAAAAATGAAATTTCCATTGTAAATTTTTATTATATAAGAATGATTTAGTCATGATTATTAATAAATACAAACATATAATTTATTGTTGCTAAGAAAATAGCCAATTCATAAATTTGGACTCGAACAATACAATTATATCATGTTCTCGTATATATAAGGATTGACAATATATTAGATAGTGATAGTGCCCTATGAACAACTTGACAAGAGTTTCTTTGCAAAAATACTAAAACATATTTTGCATCAATTCGAGAAATTCTAACATATCCATTTCCGCGATTACCAATCATAGTTTCATTTGTGTATAGCGAAGGCATACCTGTATCACCAGGCAATGTTTGACAATTTCCCATGAAAACCTCTTGTTTCATAGGACAAATAAAATCTCGATCCCCCACCACCTGCACCATTTTGAGCTCCAGATCCTCCTCCATACCATCCACCGCCTCCACATCCAGAATATAATGTTTCAGAATTCGCCCCATAAAAGAAATTATCTTTCAGTCTTTTAACTGACAGAATTCCATCTGTTTGCGCTCCTCCTAGAGCATCATATTCGTGGTTTTCTGGGGAATTTTCTCTTGCAAGCCGCCTCCACAACCTCCAGATGATGTGAAGTATGATTTCCATCTACCAGACGAACCACCACCCGCAACAATTACACGATGATATATCGAGTTTTCTGATATTCTGATATCAGAAGAACCACCTCCTGAACCTTTTATAATGTTTTGACAATTTAAATTCTCGGGAACTCGAGGACTTCCTCCTCCATTGAATCCACCATGAACAGCATAACCAGTTTAAGATTGGCCTTGACCCCCAACGTTTATAAATATTCGAGTTGTTTCTCCTAACATCAAATCGCATGTCGTATAGCCTCCATTTCCGCCATAGCCTTTATTGTTTTGTATGACGGTATCCCCGGCGCTTGCTCCCCATAATTCAAATTGATAGGTCCAAGGAATGAGTTCGAGCTGTTCAGATTGGCCAGAATATGTAAAGTTATATGCTTGGTAGACAACAGAACTTAATCTATGCTTCGACAATCGAGATCAGGTGTACCACGACTATAAATGAATACCCCACTTTTCTCGAAATTCTGACACGTAAACAAGAACAAATTTGGATTACTTGCAATATTTATCACGGCGACAAAGATCGCTAGCATCATGTTGGTGCGGCAGATAACCAAATGGAAGTGATATTAGATCCACATTTTTATACGATTCCATTTTCTTTTATATCAATAATGAACCAGGAGAGATGATATTTACTATCACAAATGAGAACAATAGATATATGTTAACATTAAAGTCAAATACCATCATTCTTCGGAAGGATCAACAAAAGTAATTTGAAGGGCGCATATGCATTATCAGAATTAATTTCAACATATTCTAATGACAATAGTCCAACAGGTGAAGAAGAGACTACAACAAATGGAAAGCAAAACTACGAAAATGTTGAATCGCTTTCAGTGAAATCAAAATCAAATCGACTTAGTGATGCTGCTGTTGGAATTGTTATTGCAGATAATGGTATGCTTGGCTCGAAAAGCGTATTCCAAGTATGACAATTCAATAACACCATAAATCTATTCAATAAACATCTATTTTATCTAATAATAGCATTGAATCTTGCGGTCTTGCTTCTTGATGATTTGAAATCTTCAACAATAAATTGCTGAATATTTGGATTCTTCTGAATGAAATTACGAATATGACTTTTCATAACCATTGATTGCTCAAGAATAAGTCCAATTTCATCCTGATCTCTCCTTTCGAGAACAAGAAGATTTGCAAATGCTTGATAATGTTAATGCGATATTCATGAAGAGTTTCTTCTTTTTCGGTAATGTTAATAAAAGATTGAATAATTTCTTGGAAATCTTCAGGTGAACATTGGAATGGCATTATTTTGGCGAAAAACAGGAAATCATTAATTGATTTATCATTCCATTTGATGTCATGTTGAGAAAGCGCAAAGAATACAAATTTTGAAATCTTTGGCATTGTTTCATCAGCAATCTCTGTTAATTTAGAAATATATCCTTAAATTGGATTTAAGATCTTATCGAATGACTTCATGAGGCATAACAGTGTTTCAGAAACACAAACGATCTCTGCAATATCTGAAGGAATAATCTTTGATATAAATTTTTGAATGAAATCGACGATTTTGATTGCATTTTGTTTGTCAACAACTCCTGTTTCAACAGCGACACTTAAAACAGGAAGAATATGAATAGTAACTCGGAATTTAACATTTTCAATAAGTTTGGTGCTTATTTTATGTGCTTTTGTTGACTTTTGTGAAAGTTTTTCAATATAAGTTTGAATAAAGATGAAATAAAATGGTTCAGGAGAAATCATATTTGCCAAAGAAACTCCATTAAATGATTTGATGCTACCACTCAACATGCTTTCGATGATTTTATCAACTTTCTCGACATCAAATTCATAATCTTCTGAAAGCACAGGAATAAAATACTTCAAAAACAGACAAGAAGATGTTTGCACGATATCATTTCCATCGAAATATTGGACTATTTTGTCAATGAATATTTGGCGAGAGTCTGGATAATAAATAAGAATGTCTTCACTGATTGGTGAAAAACATAAAAATGATGGAAGTGATTTTTCTGATTGCACATTGGCAATAAATGTATTTATCACTACGTCGCGTATTTCATCATTCATATTTTTGATAATTAAATCGTCAAAGGCAGAAATGAAATTAAATGGAACTTTCTTTGTGTTTTCAAGTAAAATTTGGGATAAATCGATTGAAATAGTCAATGTTTTCTCTATTCTTTCGTTAGAAAGGAATGAAAGTAAAATAATTAATTTTGAAACTGAATTTTGTCAATTTTCTAATGATTCTGATGCATTTAGAAGATTTTTGAGTTTTCTTGTTGTTGTGTTCCTAAAATTCGGACATTTATCAACATATTCTGCGTAAATATCGATAATAACGCCAAGAGCTTGATTTTTTTCCTTTTCGATGATTTCAATCAATGTACCGAGTAAAATTTCATCGTTTAAATCACCAAGAGACTCGATTTGGCCAACGACGAACTCTGCAAGACGACTTATAACGACATTTTCATCCATTTTTTTACAAATGAAAACAGCATCAGAGAATATACTTCGAAGTCAGTTGAAGAACTTCTCAATGTTTGTCCTGAAGGAAGCGTTGGATCAATAATATTGAAAGATGACATACATCAACTGGTGTGCGCTTTAATGTTCCATCAAAATATTCCGTTTCTTGGCTGTTCTTAGCGCTGATATTTCACCAAGAACACTTCGTATGTCTTTCTACGGCAAGAGCTCTGAACTCTACAATGAGATCATTACTAATTTGCTTGCAAAAGGATATTAGCCTGACGAAGAACTGATGACATTGGCTGTAGCATCACACAACATTGATATCTCTGAGAACCTTGCTATGACATACTGACTTCCATTCGATGCTCGTTCTTGCGCTGAATATTATGACTTGCGCAGTTTCCTTGTTGGCATCCTTCGCCAAGGAAAAGAGAGTTTCCTTGAATACGCCGATCAATTTGGAATTCCTTCTTTAATGGAAGAAATCCAAAAGTTATAAAACTCTAAAATTTCATTCCTCCCAAAAAATAAATTATTGCAAGCATGTCATTTACATTAACTTTGATATAATGATCCAACTTTAATATACCTAGTTTTGGCATGTCAAAATTATCACTTTTTGCATAATAATCACACTATGATAATGATTGTTAAAATTTGATATTTTTGAATCAAAAAAGCAACTTTTTATTTCTTGCGTACGCATTTGCGTGTGCCAAATGCATTTAAACCTTTTTATGCGCATTGGAATTTTGTGTAACGTTAGCATGCTTTCTTTTATTAATGAGGAAAAAAATGTTTCAATAATAAAAGACATGAAGAAAGTGTGTTTGTCCCTTTACATTCAACTATAATGGATGCTTCAATAAGCGCAAGCAATGATGCCTTAATACCCGATTAACTGCAAGCTGTAATTAAATTTTTCAAACGAACTTTATTACAACTTGCAAAACTGGGTATTTTTTGCTATATTAAAGCAAAAATTGAAAGTAAGAACATATTAGGATTTCTGTTGTAATTAATAGCAACGCTTGTATGAAAACAGTATTCAAATTTTGCAGGAGGAATTCCGCTCAAAATTAGATTAATTCGAATTGATTCATGACAAATAACATAATTGATTGATGTTCCATTAAAAACAGAGTTTCTTAAGCGAGTGCATCCATAAGCTGATATATATTTCATCCTTTCCAAATTGAAGAATACATTATCTCCAACTGAAGTTACACTTGGTTAAGACTTTTCATTTGGCAACCATTGGCTACTACCATGGAATGCCATGCATTGGATTTTGGAATAAGGGAGAACAAGCTTGTAATTAATCGTGTTCCAAAAACCAAAAGTTTTCACAGAATCCGGAAATGTAATTGAATTTGGATAACGCCAAAGGAAAGCTACACGAGAATATGTATGAATATCTGCATAGACATAAAGTGTAGTTTGATTGTAATCCATTAAGCAGTTAATATAAATTGAAAATGCAGTGGGAGTTCGACTTGCGTATATCTCTAGAAGATTTCCAACATATTGACAGGAACTAAAGTCAATAATAGTTAGAGATGGAGGAAGTTAGGGCAAAATATCTCAGCAAGATACAAAAGCCCATCATTGAAGTGCATCTCTATTGTTTTCGCACACGAGAAAGTTCCACTCTCATCAAAGGTGGAAAATATATATCGCAAAGATTTTGAAATATTATAATTGAGTTGCACCAATTCTGATGAAAGAATAATGAAAATTTGATTTTGTTGTTTTTTTATTTTTGTTTTCGTTCGCATTTTGATTGTGATTCGATTATTTTTTATTGTTTTATCCTTGCTCATTCATTCCCCATATAAACTTACATGTGTGCTATCAAGCCCGTGAATAATATGGTAATCTTTTCATGATGATTGAATTAGTTAAGAGTCCACTACGTGAGAAGTTTTCAATTTTAGAGGTCTGTTCGAATTCGTTGAGAGGTATTGGCCATGAACTAAACCACAAAACTCTGCAAATGACTTCTACTGGCCAATGTAAGCATCTTTGTCGTAAGGTGTGAGCTTGTTATCGTTAAAACTGATTATATCATCTTTTTGTGAAAATGTGTTTGATAAATCGAAGTGAGAAAAAATGTCTATTGAATAGGAATTGAAGCTCCGCTATTTGTAGGCAATACATAAGTATAGAGTTAGAGATATTTTATATACATAATGCTTGATACTCGCAGAAATTAGATATAGAAATTTTAAAATTCTTTCGTTCTAGGCTTCAAAATCAGGAATATTAAATGGTATTAGATGGAGAGTATGATTTGATAGCAAAAATCTGATTATAAATTTGAAAAATAAATAACCTTATCCACAAAATTCAGAGCAACCCCATTTTTGGATCTGGACCATAATTTTAGGAAAAATAAATAGCAAATATATGTCTATACATGGATATGAACTCCATTTTTCACTTCACATTTGAAGAATATCAAATTTCGACAAATATTCATAAGCCCCTCCATTAGGCTAAAACAAATAACGCGAATTTTGTCGAAACTTTCTTGGTTTTAATGAAATAAAAAATATTAACCTTAAAACCTTTTCTGGACCTCAATATCGGTGTGAATATGATCTACATCCGAAGCTGGATGAATGTGGAAAAAGTTGAAAATTACAATGATTGCACAGGCGATTTTTTGCAAAATTTCATTTTTTCCATGCAATAAAATCATATTTTTCTCCTTATACAATGACAATAGAAATCATTCATCGTGGACTCATATATAGAAAAGATAATATTATAGATATTAGTCCATGATAGCAAGCCACCAAAAGCAATATATGTGATGTTATGCATCCATTAAGTTGACAAAAATTGAGAGCTTTTCACTTCACAAAGTGGACCCTTAATCAACATATTAGTTCGATCCAGATCACACAAATGTGTTTAGTATCATAATGTATGCAAGTTTGCAGTGAGATTGAGTGTAGTTGTTCATCAAAAGCCATGATAAATTTGAAAAGCTATCAATTAGCCATTATTTGTCCATTTTTATCCATATGCACAGCTAGCTTCCACCATCTCACAATGATTCGTGAAGAGAAACTAATCCTTTGACTAATCGCAAAAATTCATGAAATTAACAGAGTGTTAGGTCAAACCTGATTGAAAGAAAATTGGTGACAATATGAGCGCTTGCATATTCACGAGGAGAATTTACCAAAAAGAATAAATCTTGCCATTAAAATTTATTTTGAAGCAAAAAAGTTTATTTTGGTCACCTAACAACCGATGCATCGTATTCTGCTCGTTGTTTGCCACGTGTTTCATGAAGAATATAAAGTCGTGAACCTAATCCCAAAATTAGATGTTCTTAAACTACGAAATCACACAGAATTGAATCGTGTTCGCTTTTTAATGGGCGTTAAATAACAATGGATGTATGTTGCACGCATAAAAATTAGTTTTGACAAACTCAATTATCAAAAATTTCACAAAAATTATGAGAAACAGCTGAAAACAGTCTTATTATCATCTTTTATACAGTGAAAACAACTGATTATAATTTTACCCCTCTTGTCGATCGATTCACTCCCCTTGTTTTCATGAAAAAGCAACAGGAACAAAATAAATTCAAAAAGACATCAGATTTAAAACACATACAATCCATAGTACCAAAATTCATGATTGTGCAAATCTTCAATTCGATCACATTTTAGAAAAAACAATTAAATTTTAGAATAATATTATTTTGTTTGTTTAGTGCCTAATAATTGTAGTTTTGTTATTAAACAATTTTGAATGGGATAATTCAAAGGTGTTTCTTTTATTTTTGATTTGTTTATAATTTTATTACACATATTAAAGTGAGCACTTTAAAAATAGTTGTGGCCAAATTCCCTCTCAAATAATGGCTAAACAATTGAGATGATTGAGAGCCGCTACAAAAAATGATAAAGTATTGAATCACTTTTTTTCTTTCTTTCTCTTCATATAATACAAAATGGGTTCTGGCCCAAGCATCAATCAGTCAGTCAACGCAAAATACAGCAAAATCATACCAGACGAGTTCCCAGACTACGATGATGTTCCACAAAAAAACGAAATCGATTTAGGATGGAACGCTATATGGTCTGTTAGGCCTTACAACTCAGTGGCACCGATATCACGAACAGCATAAATCGCTGCTTATGATGAAGTCAATGATTTGGCCTACGTTGGCTACGGTGTCAACGAATCGAAGCAACACTTGCTCGATCTGTGGAGATTGGACCTCAAAACGAACTGCTGGACAGAAATCCACTTAGAGAACAACAAAGTTAAGCCGAGAGGCGGCGCTAGGGCAGTTTTAGTTGGAAATTATTTGTGGGTGTTCGGAGGATACTACAACAAACAGTATCTTCAGGACCTCCACTACATCAACGTACAGACAGGCGAAATCATCCGTCCGAGAACCTACGGACAATCTCCAATGCCTTGTAGTGGTCACTCAATGAATTATGTGAACGGAAAGATCGTTATCTACGGAGGATACAACAATGGCCCTGTTAACTAATGCTGCATGCTTGACCTCAATACAATGGAGTGGAAGAATGTAGAAACGAAGTACAGCAAATTCTCACACGCATCAACGACATTCAACAATCAGGTATATCTATATGGTGGCTCTAAGAACAATGGAATGATTGCCGTTGATCCATACGAAGACGTTCGACTGTTGCCATCAAACGGCGATGCTCCTTTCCACGCGACGACAAGGATCTCAATGGTCAGCGTAGGACAGTATATCATACAGATTGGCGGCAGTTCCAGAAATGATCAGCAATTCGCTCCAGTCAAAGTTTTCGATACTCACACAAATACATGGTTCTCGTTGCCGATCTCTCCAGATAACTCAACAACACTCATCAGCGATGGAGAGCTAGATAGTGAAGGAAACTTCAACTTGCCAGTGTGTTTTGACGTCACTGTCGTCTATCGCCAAAAAGCAAGGGAAATTGTTGCCTTCCAGGGCAAACCATTCGTTAATCCGCCATATTTGGCCGTTCTTTCATTATCCGATACATTATCAGAGCTCAATCTCAAGAGTGATATGCATTCGATGTTGAATTTTAACTAATTCTTTTGTTTGTATAAAATAAAGATTTATATGTGTAAAGTCCTCCATTTTGCAATCATCAATGGTCCTGGAAACTCATTTGTTGTTTTAGGATTAATTTCAATTAAAATCTCACCCAATAATTTCTATGTGGATTTGGCCTATGTAGGAGTTTGCCTATCTGTTGCCAAAGTTATATAAGACTTCGTCCGAAATGAATTTGGTTTTAAATGGTAACAGTGTTTCCTATTTCATTATTTAATCATCTCCTTCCGCTATATGATAATGGCCTTTTATGGGACCTTCTTGGATCCATAAATAAGTTTAAATTATTTTTCATCCATAACATATATATTTATTCAATGACATCGGAGGCTCTCGGAACCAAATAAAGAATGGAGAATTATAGTATGGAATAGAAATGGATATTGTCATTCATAATCACTTCAATGTCCATCACTACCATTATATGCACTGTACTTTCCCCATTTAAAGCTTTTACAGATAACCGTACGTTACTTCCTAACTTGAGAGTATATTTAAAAGTTCTCCGCAAAAATCCACAAAATAGCGCAAACACCTTTTGAATAAGGGCATTGCTGTCAACAAAATGGGAGGGAGCATGTGATATATTGTTTTATGAAAGAACGAATATGTTTTGCTGAGATTTAAATTTTGAACTTTACATGTCAAAATGTAAATACTTTTTGTCAAAAAATGGAATGTTAAAAACGTGACAATATGAGTGGATTAAATGAAGAACAAGTTATAGCGATTCAAGGAATCATGAGCAAACTCCATGAACGCGCAATTTCACGCATGTTTGCAGTTCCTGTTGATCCAGAACGAGATAATTGTCCAAATTATTTTAGCATTATTTCTCATCCTATGGATTTAGGGACTGTTTGCCAAAAAATTTTAGATAATAAATATAATACAATCGCAGAATGGAAATCAGATGTCGAATTAATTTGGTCAAACTCTTTAGCTTATAATTCGAATAATCAATTCCTTAAATTTATTACATTAGACATGCAGAAAACATTTTCAGAGTTGTCTAAATTTATTTCTGACAATCCACGAAAAGATTGGAGCAACAATTTGATTTATTTACGCGAACAATTTGCTCAAGCAACGAAACCATTTGAAGCACACGCTTCCATTAACAGATTAGCACAGAGAACTCGGGTCAAACCAAAGTCATTGAGTCCAAAACCTTCTCAAAAACAAGCCAAAGCACAGAAGGATAAAAAGAAGCCAATAAATAAGAAACCACTCAAGAAATCAGAAGTTGTTAAACTTGCTAAACAAATAAATACACTGAGCGAAGATAGTCACCTAATATCTGTTATTGAGATTATTGAAAATGAAGAACCTAACGTTAAGATAGAAGGAGACCAACTGACACTCGATTTATTGACCATTTCACCAAATACCTTAATACTACTTCGAAATAAAGTTGAACAACTCATTCCACAGCCTGTCGCATGATCCCATTACCATTGCTACTGTTTTGTTAATTGAAATTTACCTTATTACTAAATCTATTGTTATTAAATATTTTATCAAATTTAATTATTTTTATTTCGAAATAAAAATATGTAGGTAACTTAAAATTGAGCTTAAATGTGCATCAATTTTTATTCTTATTAAAGTTTTATTATTTTGAATGTGATAATTAACAGTTCAAAACCATTTTTATATAAAATTGTACTATGTAACAGAAGTTCTAGAAATGTATAGATCTAAAGAAAATCTAATAAATATCGATTTTACTCTATTAAAACACAAGCAAACTTATTCATTCCCATGATGATCTCCATTGCTGCAAGCAAAAATATGGACCCAAGTCTAAGAATTTCTTGGGACATGCCATCAATTAAGAATGAAACACCAAATGCAGCACAACATGAGATAACAAGCATTGGATATGTATATAACGAAATTGTTGTCGTTGGAAGAAGTTGTAAAGCTTCTCCTAAAGCTTTATAGAATTTGATTCCTGTTTGTTCTAATTTGTTTTCTTCAAAAGATGTTAAAATCCTGCAATTGTCATTAACTATCATTCTTAGTTGCAATTTCACATGTGCAAAGAGTTGAATCGACATAATAAATTCAATCACAATATAAGCAACTTCAATATAAAACTCCACATTATATTTGAGAACAAAACGTCTGATGAAGAAAAGTGATACTGTTGGAACTGGCATTGCAATATAAATTGTTGTCATTGCATTTTGAATTGTTGACATAAATTGTTTGTATGTTTCAAAACAATGCTTCCACTTACCAACTTCTTTATCAATAGATGAACACACGCGAAAAGCAGCAAAATATTGAACAGCTGGATATCCTAAAACATATGCAACGATAAAAATGAATGTACATAATGAAATATTGAGAACCTTTTCAGGTACATCAATAATCGTATTGATATATTCGCGAATATCAAGTGCATCGAGCGGTAACCATTTTAAGTAAATATAGAAGCCAATACTTATGACAAGTGCGAACATTAGGCATCCTTTTCTTGCTTTCGCATTTGTTGAAGCTGCCATCGCTGCATATCTAAATAAGAATGTTAAAATTATTAAGAAATTGATAACAGCAATCTGAGATAAAACTTCTATGTATTGTTTAAACTTAGGAACGAAACTAATAAGAATGCTAGCGAAGATTATTAATCCAGATATAAAAATATTGTGTTGATTTTTAAGTGTATTAAAGCTCCAAAGTTCTGAAATTTGGTTATCATTTAATGATACAACGGAAATTAACTGACTAAGTTTCTTATCATTATTTTTATCGATATATTCTTTAACTATATCTTCATTGACATAAGGGAACTGTATTTCCCTGAATATTCTTGTCATTGTATCGATTTTGACAAGTCTTATAAAAACAATTATGCCAATAACTATAAATATAGATGTCTGAACGTCAATTAACATTGACACCTTTTCTGCCTAAAAAAATGTTTGATTATAAAAAAGAACAAATAAACAATATTTTTTACTCTGAATAAAGAAATAAACAAGTGGGGGTAACAATACATATGGACTTTGTTAACAGGAAAGAAAAAAAAAAGTTAATTGATACAAAAAAATTAATAATATTTGAGGGTATGGGATAATTTAAGTATATCCCTTTCTAAAACTGACCAATAGCAATAGAATAACATTTTCGTTGATCAAAACCGCACATTGCAATTTAAACTGAATTTTTTTCTTGCTGAGTATCGTGAAATCTGATATCAAAAATTACTGCTTTGGATCGAATCGAGGATCGTAAACATTGAAACCGAATGCAGTTCTTACAAACGGCTCATATTTCAGATTGTGGTCTAAAATATTTAAGGAATCAGCGAGAATATGTGCGACATTTGGTCCGAAGAATGCGCCATCCAGATTCTGAGGAGGCCTTGGTTCGTAAATTTTTCGGCAACAAGGACAAAAAACTTTAACTGTAGAAACGTCCCTTCTGCTGCTCTTGCCTATCGGCAGCAAAGGCTCATTATTGCAAGAATATCTCGGGCAAGTTCCGAAAGTTTTATCGCGATATTTCGAACACATTTCAGCAATTCCGTCTGGCGACATGATATATCTTGCATGAATCATTCCGTAAGCTATTGGCAGATTTTTTTTGAAGAAATCTTCAGAAAATTTAACAGGATCGAGGTTTTCACTTTTAATCTTTCTTGTTATAATATCCGTACACTCGCTGAAATTCTTGATTTCATCGGAGAGTCCATATGTGTTGAATTTATCGTTAATAAATTTATCGGGAATATCGCAAAGCCACTTGTTGTTCGGGTCCTGCAGGAAATTCTTTTTCCAGTCTTTGCTGGTCCCGTTTTCGTTCAGGGCTTGAATAAAAATTCTGTGTGGAGCTGTCTTTGGAATTTCTTTTTGATGCATTTAAAAAAATTGCTTTGTCACTTTTCCTCCCAAAATCTGCCTCTCTTTGAGTGAAATGTGGAATCAAAGGAAACCGCTGCTGCGGAAGCAATGATTTCCGGGTATGGAAACGTTTACACAAGACCGAACATGGGAAATCTCACAAATATTCATATTTTATTTTTATTTTATCAAACAATTCTTCATTAGAAGTATACCAACGAAACATATGCAAACTTTTTAGAAAAGTTTAAGTTATTACAAAAGCTAAATCGAACTCAAACCAAGATATTTCATATATAAAACCACAAATACTTAAATTTAATCATATTATTCTGAAAAAATGTACGAGAATTTGAAAGAAATGCATATTGGATACATTTATAACAATATATGCACTTAGATTTATTGTCCAAAATCTATTTACTTATTGCAAGTTCTCTTCAATCTGTAGACATAAAGAGAAACAAGATGATATTCATCTTAGCTGCGCCAATTCTAAGATTTTGTTTTTATTTTATGATTCATCTTCAATCATAAGAAAACTGATCAATTCAATGAAATACAGACTCGAATTAGAGTTAATTCATGATAACAACGAATGTTTCTATGAGATACTCTCGAAATATTATATCAAATAATATTTGAATATTAGTTAATCATTCTTATGATTACTGGCAGTTACAGAAGCAATCTTTTGTTATTTTAGTAATAGGATTTGGAAGTAATTAAATTGAATTTATAACTAGTATAGTGGTCGCATAATTAGTAGATCCATGATGTACCTACCTCATATGATGGAGCAGCACTGTGATTTCGGCGAAAAAAAAACAAGATAAAAGTGCAGATTATACGTGATTCTGGACTTTTTCGAAATATCCATGAATAGTGGTGCAACGCCGATTGCCTGTTGATAGGTAGTGGGCGTTGCACCACTATTCATGGATATTTCGAAAAAGTCCAAAATCATCAAAATCTCAATTCTTTTTCAATTATCTCATAACAGTCTTAAATTCTCCTATTTCTGTGATCGCTTCAATATGGAGCAACCCCACATGCTTGAGAAATGGGAGAATTTTGGCATCAACACGTTCATTTTTTTGGAATAGGTACACCAACTGCATGCTGTTGGTAGTGGGTATAACATCAGTATTCCTTCGAAAAAAAAGTGCAGCTCCTGACATGTAAAGTGTCACTTTTGGTTCCTCTTTTCAATGCGGGACATTTGCTTCTATCATGCATTATTAGATTTTTTTTAAAAAGAGAAAATGTAAAAGAGGTTTGTTGTAGAAGGACTGTTTAATCGTAAGGATGGATGAGCTAGTGGGCTAGCTTACTCTTTGGCTGGCTTGTTTGGGTCCCAATTATTTTTTTCTCCTCTCTTACTCTCTTGAAGACAATGAGCTTCAAGAGGTCTAAGGTCTTCATGTACTGCCTATTTGTCCTCATCTTCCATGTTGTTTTGTTGGAGGATCTCAGCAGCACCTTTGAAACCTTCAAGTGCCAAGAAGGCTGCTCTGAGAATTTCCGCCTCTTTCACTGTTGCAATGGCAAGCTGAAGTTTAGGCTTGGTGATTCTAGCTTACTCAAACTTCTTGATGAACAGATGTGTAACTTCCATTTGCAAAATATGTAAAAAGAGAATGTGTTTTACTACACACACACAAATGAGCCCATCCCGCTGAGCAAGCTCAGCTTCGGGCTAGGATAAATGAGCCCAACCCACTCCGTGGGTCGGTCTTATTCTTCTTAACCTGATTATATAACGGTTTTTTATCATT